>RJWM01038791.1:0-16531 GCA_004363535.1 Dasyprocta punctata | reverse complement strand
TCACAGAAGAAGTTAAAGAAGAAATTAAACAATATCTACAATTGAATGTAAATGCAAATACAAATTACTGGAACCTGTGGGATGCAATGAAAGCAGTCCTCAAAGGGAAATTTATAGCACTAAACTTCCACATCAGAAAAATGGAAAGAACACACATACACAACCTAATACTGCACCTCAAACTTCTAGAAAAAGAAGAGTAAGTCAAGTCCAAAGCCCAAAGAAGGGAGGAAATTATGAAGATTAGAGCCAAAATTAATGCAATTGAATCTAAGAAAACAATACAAAGAATTAATGAATTGAAGAGTTGGTTCTTTGAAAGAGTAAATAAAACTGATAAACCCCTAGCCAAACTTATCAAAAAGAAGAAAGAAAAAACTCAGATTCATGCAATAAGAAATGAAAAGGGTGAAATCACTACAGACCCTGTGGGAATACAGAAGATCATCAACACCTACTTCGAAAAACTTTACTCACATAGATTCAATAACACGGAAAAAATGGACAGATTCCTAGAAACCCATGAATTACCAAAGCTGAATCAAGAAGATGGAAAGCTGCTGAATAACTCAATTTCAGCTAATGAAATTGAAAAAGTAATTAGGACCCTACCAACAAAGAAAGCCCAGGCCCTGCTGGATTCACTGCTGAATTCTACAAGAAATTTAGGGAATACCGTATTGTCTCCCTAGTGTAAAAAATGGAAAAGTATATATGATCCAAAATTTATAATAAATACTATGTAAGGGTAAAGAACAGCCCAAAGAGCAAAAGTAATTGAAAAGAGAAAAGGTGGAAAGAGAAAAGGGAAGAGGAAAAGATATAAACCTGTATATATGCATATGTAAGATAACTAAAATGAACACACTGCTGAATGTATTCGTTATTGAGAAAGAACAGTTAATACTCATATGATTAGATCAATTTTACATGTCTATATCTGTTAATGTAAGTAACCATTTTAAAGATAACAATACACAATATTGTAACCATTGTCAAGTTTCTATCATCCTGCTTTGTAAACCTGCAATGTTACTGTTGTGCATTTACTCTAGTCATTTGTTTGTCTCTTTTGCTTTTTGTCTTTGTTATATGTGTCTTTTTTTTTCTCTGAAATAAAAAAAAAATAGGAATGCCTACTGTAGCTGCTATGAGAGCAACCACTGCAAGAAAAACATTATCAGGTGATTGAATCAAAACTTGGCTGTTAAATAGGTGGCAAGCCTCACAAATGTTCTGTAGCAAGCCTTTGCGGGATAGTGGACAATGGGCTGTCAGGTTCATTGTTTGAGGTCTTGGCAGAGGGTTTGATATGTCAGGCAGGTGAGTTGAATTCTGACAGTGTAACAGCTCTGATGGTTGTAATGTTTTCCTTCAATTTGGAAATACAAGCACGGTCTCAGTCTCAATTTAAAAGTAATGCTGGACCATTTGAAACACCAGTTTGGAGGTCATGCCAAGCAGGATTCAGAAAAGTGAAAACATGTATCGCAAAGTTTTGACCCTGTGTTTCCCCTTTGTTTTGTTCATATAGTAGAATTTTCAGTTTAAAACCAGTGTGATCTTGGGGATTATAGGGTGTCCTTGTAATGTGCTTTATATTCCTATTTTCAGGAAAACTCTGAAAATTTTTCCTCATATAAGTAGGACCAATATCAGGTTTTACTGTTTGTGACACCCCTAAGTTAGCAAACACTGATACCTAATGTTATATGAAGTATCAGTATTTTTTAACTGAATAACAGGTAGCATGAATCATATGTCAGAAGGTATCTACAGAGACATGAATATATTTAAATTTGTTAAAAGAGGCTATGTGGGTAATATTCATTTGCCATAACTGGTTAGTTTTAAAAGCTCTTGAATTGCAGCTCTGTTGAGGAATAGGCCTAGGAATGAACTGAAAAGGTAAGTCATAGCATCATGATTTTTTTGACTTGTGTTCTGGTAATTTTAAATTCCTTTTTCAGAGATTTAGAAATATGATGGAAAAATTTATGGGATTGTCTCAATGCATTAAAAATGGAAACTAGATTTCCAAGAGCACCTTCATTATAATCATCTGATGACAATGAACCTGGGAGATGGGAATACGTTCTAATATGATCAAAAAAGAATGGAGCAGTTTTACTTACTAAAGCCCTTAGCAGTTTTAAAAATAGTTGTAGTAGTGTAGGCTTAAGATGAACAGATTACAGTTGTTCTTCTGATATAGGGGAATGAAACTCCCAACCTACCATATGTTTGGTGCAAGTTCATGTTCTCTAAAATTGAAGAATGAATTTTAGGAACAATGGAGGGTAAGAGCAGCATATATTTATTGAGAGAAAGAAAGCTTCTGTCTGAGAGACAGAAGGGGGCCCGAGTAGGTTGCCAAATACTCTGTCCTTTCTAGGGACTTTTATAGAATAAAACCATGAGGTTAGTTGGATTCAAGGCAGGGAGAAATGGGAACCTGCAAGTTGGGCATAAGGTGGGACATAACTATGGTTGAACAATAAGATTAATTGCTCAGGTAAAATTGATTAAATCCAGGACAAATGGGAAAGCAAGTCATGTAGCAAGCAGAGGATGCTTAACAGCAGTGACTCTTCCTGAAGTGGGGTGGGATGCTGACTCCTGACTTCCTCAGGGTGATAAAGAACTATTTACAATATCAGTCCTTAGGATATGGGTGCATTTGTTTGATCTTTTGTCTTGAGGCCTGGCCCACAGCAGGAGGTGTCTGTCTCCCCCACAGTTGCAAGGTATCTGGGCTTCTGCACTGGCTCCTTCAAGGACCTAGCCCTGTCTGACTGCCTATAATATTTCTAATTAACTCAATTGCCTATAACACTTTTACCAAAGTTAATAAAATCTTTAACTTTTCCTGCATAGAAATACTATTGACCTTCATTTTATTTTGTTTAATTAAAGATGCAATAAGCAGTGTTACAATGCCTGTCTCTCTATCATGGCCAACATAAGGGAGTGGCAGTGTATCCTGTGAAATTGACTGAGTGAAGCTTAAGCCTATCAAATCTGTGGAGGTGGGTCCAGTCAACTAAGCAGCCATCCATAATTGGCTATTTACAACAATGAGATCAGTTCCCACATCTTCCAATCCAGTAAGAGCTTATCCATTAAACTTAATACTAACCGTAGATGTATGAACTGAAATACCCTGGGAAAAATAAATTTCGTTGCTTAAAGATTCATTTCTATTGTGTTCAAGCATGAGGTTAAGGGCAGGAGTGATAACTGCAGTGGGAATTAAAAGTGACTTTTCTCCCTCCAACAAAGGAATGTGAGAAGCCGCTGGTAAATATGATTCTGTGCTCTGACTGATCCAACAGACCAGGCAGAAAAGGGAAGCAGAGGGGTTGTAGCTAGTTTTCTTTGGACTGGATGTTACAGGCTTAACTGGCTACAAATCATTGGTGTACTGACTGACCAGTCTCCTAACTTCATTGGAGTCCTCCCTTTGGGCCCATGGATGGTTTTTCTGCAAGAGTGTACCATTTCTATGAAATTTAGATTTACAATGTTTCCTCCAATGTAAGCCTTTCATGCAACATGGACACACATTAGGTACAGCTTGAATAGCCAGAGACTGGTGCCTTTGGAGGCACTGCACAGTGTCAGGTCATGTGTCCTCATTTGCCACAATTAACATATTTAATCAGATGGAATTTATTGTCAAGATTTTGGATATAACCTGTGCCATGAGTATTTTGGCATGCAGGATGTAAACAGATAGATCTTTAGTGTGAACTACTGAGGTTAATGATCATTTACCTTCATTGTGGGCATTTTCATATGATAATTTGCAAGGAGGCATTTTAGCCACAGTTTTGTGAGAAACCTGGCTATTTACAGCCTCTAACAGTTGTTTTATAAACCGGGTGTAAGCTTCTGTGTGACCCTGGAGTATCTGCGCAAAATACTTATTAGGTGTGCCTTCGTCTGGGATAGAAATCCATACATAGCATAGAAGCTCTTTACCCTGCATAGAAAGGAGAGGCAGGGACTGGGCCTGAATCTTTAAATCAGTATATCTGCCTGTGCCAGATAGCATTTCTTGAGTACTATCTTTTAAGTTTTTATCCCTGCTTTCTTGACTACTTTGAGCTTGTTCTGAAATGAGTGACTTTAAATATCATTTAAAATATAGGAATTTAAAAGAAGTCTATTGATTTTTGAGTGTTGACTTATAACCAGCTACTTTACTGGATTTGCTTATTAAATCTAGAAGAATTTGGTGAAGTTCTTTTGAGTCTTCTAAGTAGAGTATCATGTCATCTGCAAATAATGATATTTTAACTTGAATAGCAAATTCACTGAGAGAGAATTAGGGAAACAATATATTTTACAATAGTGTCCAAAGGAAAAATACCTAAGAATCAACCTAACAAAAGATGTAAAAGATCTCTACTTCAAAAACTACAGTACATTGAACATAGAGATTGAAGAGGATATTAAAAAATGGAGAGCTAACCCATGTTCTTGGTTAGGAAGAACCATTATAGTGAAAATGGCCATACTTCTAAAACTGTTACACAGATTTAATGCAATCCCTATCAAAATTCCAATAGCATATCTCACAGAATTAGGGAAAACAATCCTAAAATTCAACTAGGACCAGAAGAGACCTAGAATAGTAAAGGCAATCCTGGGCAACAGAGACAAGACAGGGAGCATCACAATTTCTGATTTAAAATTATACTATAAAACTACTGTGATAAAAACAGTGTGGTGCTGGCAAGAAAACAGACCCAAAGATCAATGAAATAGATTAGAAGATGCATAAACAACTGCAGACACACTAAGCCACATCATCTTTGACAAAGGTGCCAAACACATTCACTCTTTAATAAATGGTGCTGGAAAAACTGGCTCTACACATGCTGAAGATTAAACCTGGACCTATATCTTTCAACATGCACTAAGCTAAAATCATAATGGATCAAAGACCTTAATATTAAAACAGAAACTTTAAATCTGCTGGAAGATAGAGTAGGTAAAACCCTGTAAGACATTGGTGTAGGCAAAGAGTTTATGAACAAAACCTAGATTGTAGATGAACTATCACAAAGATAGTGGGGAAAAAAGAAGCCTTCTCCACTCTTGTTGGGAATGCAGACTTGTGTAATCACTGTGGAAGTCAGTGTGGACATTCCTCAAAACACTAGGATTGGAGGTCCCATTCAACCCAGTTATTCCCCTTCTGGGTATCTTCCCAAAAGAATTAAAAACATCCTACCACAGTGATGTATGTGCATCCATGTTTATAGCAGCACAGTTTATAGTAGCCAGATTTTGGACACAACCCAAATCCCCAACGACTGAGGGATAGATAAAAAAGATGTGATATTTTTAAACAGTGCAGTACTACTCAGCCATAAAGAATGATAAACTGGACACTTTTATAGGATGCACCTTAAGAACATACTCATTAGTGAAATAAATAAGACACACATGTGTAAACACTGTATTGTTTCATTAGTGTGACAAAATGAAAGAAAAAACATATGTGTATGTGTATGTATATGTACCTAAAAAATAGTTCAGTTATACTACTGATTTCTCTGAGTTCACTGAAGAGAAAGATTTTTACTGGTATTGTTCAGACAATTGAAGGCAGCTGTCTTGTACTCTGGGTGAATGATTTGGGGGTGACATTGTACAATGTATGTACCGTTGTTAACCCCTGATTGATGTGCTTTAAATTTTTGTTGTAGTTTGTTTCTTCTTGTATTTTTTCTTTCTTTTTATGTATGAAAAAATGGATCAGAAAAAATAATAAAATTAAATAAAATATAGGAATTGTCTGAGTTCCCTCACCTGGCATCTTTTGAAAACCTTGAATTAAGTTGTATAAGCAGCTCAGTGTACAGGAGCCTAGACCCTTGTCTACAATTCTCTGCTTTAGTTCTTTCAAGAGCAAAAAGTTATAAGCTGTGTGCATACTGCACTTATGAGTAGGGTGTTCTAAATCTGTCTCTTTAGTGACTGGAAAGCATTCTATGTGTGCATATACTCTCATATCACTGTACTTAGTCTTTTTGAGGGTGGGGAAAAAGGGGTTGCTATCAAGTTTACTCTGTGGTATGGAGAATGGTGGTGTTGTGGGAAGTACAGCAGTGGAAATGTCTTCTGAGTTGGGTGTGGAGAATGAAACAAAGTGTGTGACTAAATTAGAAAAATTTTGCATTCCTTTATGAATATCTTGCAACAGTGAACTCATTTGATTATTTGCACTTTTTAGACAAGCTTTGTTTGTTTCCAGCAGCCCATTTGGAGACATGTTACTGAGGTGATCCAATTCTTCTGTTATAGCTACCTCAGGGCTCTTTTCTATTTCAATTGTCATACTTTTCATCATTCTTTTAGTATAGGTAGAGTGCTTTGTAATGGTAATCTGGTACTGTTCTTTTTGTTTTTCTTGGTGCAAGGACCAGAGGACTACCTTCACTAGGTTATACATGGCTGTATTTTGCAAGTGGATTTTTTTTTGAGTTTTAGCTTTATGAAAGTTCACCTATATTATCCACCGCAAGCTCTCATATCAAGCATATTGGCTTTGGACGAGGAAGGATAGAATGTAGCTATCTGATGGAGTCATCTAAAAACTTGCTTAAATGGCACTATAATGTCTGTATCATGTAACAACTTTAAAATCAGTTAGCTGAAATCTTTTTCTTCCACAGATAAAAAAATGTACTTGCACCACTGTTAACCCTTGATGTATAGACTACTACTTGCAGCTTGTGCGTGAGCACTATAAATAATGAAATGCTCCACTTACCTTAGAATTTTTCCACACAAGGTCCAGTAGGTTGTCAGCACCTAGATAGCAGTTGTGCCATAAAGGTCATGCATTCCAGCCACATTGAGTGTCAAATATAGAAGTCCCTTTTTCCATTCTCATCACAGTCCAGGAAGTTTCTATTTGTAATACCATGGAGATATTACTGGAATTCCAGTGAGTTAACTCCAATCTACCACTTTCTGTACAACCCATGCAAGTACAAAGACACTAAGAAATATTTATAATTATGGGTGACCAAGGGGTCCCGAATTCAACCCAGATGAAGATTTATTGGAACAAAGGCCTTGACCCAAGGCCTAATCTGAATTTTATTAACGCATGAAGAAGGGAATGGTCAGAGGATGACTGATTGTGAGAATGATGGGAATTACATGAGTACTGTGAACTGGGCTAGTTAGGAGACCAGAAAACACCTCTGCAGTATACAGAAGGAAGGATATTCAGAAAGACCAATCTGCATAGCACAACTGAGGTATCATTTAATGTTTAAGAGGCTGGTACTCCAGTTTTGATGTGGAAACCTTTTCTGCCCTGGAAAGCCATGGCCTCTTATCTTGAGGCTCAAACCCATTTGACAGCCCTAGAGCATTGGTTCTGCATCCTGTTGGGCTCAACCATTTAGGGAGACACTAAAGTGGGGGAAAAATGACTGGCATCTGACTTCAAAGATTATACATCAGTACTTCAGTTAACCCTATTTATATTGCTTAGAGACAAATAAAGAAAATAACTTAGCCAGCCCTGTATATATCAGTGCATGGAGATAGGGCCAGATTTAGCCAAAATGAAGGTAATCACTCCTTATTTAAGGAGAGCCAACCAGGTGGTCCTCCATATGCCCCATTGTTACACACCATCTATTCTTTCCTGTTGAAGTTGGAGAAGCCACAGAATCTAGACACTGGGCCTGTCTTCCCTATCCATATGCATTAATGAGATATTATGGGGTAGCATCAATTTTCATATTACAAGGGATAAGAAAAATCTGAAAATTACATTTAATTATCAAGCAAAATGAGAATTTGCCATGTTTAAAAATATTTTTAAAACTCTGCTGCCACAAGAAATATATGCACAAGTTTATAGGTTTGCCTGAATGTAGATAGTTGATAGGTAGTTGAAAGATAGATAGATAGATAGATAGATAGATAGATAGATAGATAGATAATAGATGCATAGATAGATATCACTCACATTTGTGTGTACCATTTGTGTGTGTTTATGTTGTACCATTTAAAATTTGAAAAATTATCTTGCTTTCTCACACTAGAGATTATAATTTAAGCTAATTCCAGAGTTCTTGGGAAAAATCATACTTTGAAAACACAAGGTCTATGTGCTATTTTAACAAGTTATTAAAAGCATTTTGAAAATATTTCCTATAAAACTCAAAAGTGGTGATTTTGTTCCACATGCACAACACATCCTTGGAGTCAGACCACATTCCCAGCCCAATAACTGAAGTACTAGTCCTCCCTCAACAGTTCAACAAAGAAGAGTGAAAATGTAAAGAGGCATGTTTAGGTAGAAAATGACTCAAATAACTATACTAGTGGGTTTTTTTCCTTGATTAAATCTTCCAGTGAAAAAATTTTAAAATTTCTCATTGAAAACCCATACCCAGAGGTGTGATTCTATTACTTTTTTCTAGATAATTCATGGAGCTCTATGCTTTACATATCATCTTCATGTCTGGAACTGTAGTAGACAAGTTTTGCAGGAAAGATAAAGTGATGTCCAACAAACTGGTACTCCTCTTTCTACTTTAAAGACTTTCTGTACAAAATCCCCATTGAATCTTTCTTTAGATTTATTTTAATTACTAATATGAAAGATTTGAAAATATAATGTTGTTATCTGCACTGAAGTGGTAAACTATAATTTCATGCCTATAGTTTGACTTTTTGATATTTTGTGTAGCCAGCAGTTACAATTATTGTTATTAAAGTTTTTCTTTTACCACTACATTTTAACTATTAAACATCTTGTGCTAGAAACATACAAACTTCAATTCAGCATATGCCCCATAATTTTCTCTATGTTGTTTCACACATTTATGTACTTTGCATAAGCCAATAAATTATTTTCTTAGAAGTCCAGTGAAACCTCTAAAACATATAGTCATTCTCAAAAGAGCGATTTCTGTCTATACAATTTGATATTAGAGTCTTTTTTTTTTATTTGAAGTAGAGATCATTATTTTGTATTTGGAGTTTTCTCTGTTATTTAACATATACACATGAAACATGTACCAAATTAAAAGACAGCAATGTACAAAAGCACAAAGAGCTTAGTCCTTCAAAACAAAAATTTCAGGATCTCCAATTCCCACTCTCAATTACCAGCTACCTGACCATGATCAATTACTGAGGATATCTGCTTCTATTCACCCATTATTTAAAATATTTCTTAGTATTATAAAAGAATAAATTAAACTGTAAATGATATATAAAATCATACAAAATTTTTTAAAATCCTATAAAATTTGCAAGAAACAGTATTTGCTGTTATTAGTAATATTTTCAAAAATTGTAATGAAGTAGTAGTAAGAGTTGTCAGTAATATTTTGGGTCTTAAGTTTACTGTACAAATCATGTCCTTGTCAGAACCTAGCAGAGTGATTTTGGTAGGGTAACTTCATCTCCGTTTCTTTGTTTATTTCTTTGGAAAAATGAGCTTATCTATAGTAGTTTTTTTTACCATATTGTAAAATTAGTAAACTTTTGCAACCTCCTAAAACTGTAATTCACACATTGTAGGTCTCAGGAAATGTTAGATACTCTTTTCAATCATGAATATCACATCAGAGAATAAATATGTTTTTTATAGACATTGGCCTGCTAAAAGCAAATTTTGGCACTGAAAACAACTTAATCTTGGGTCAGATCAAACATGAAAAAGTTGTCTATAAATAAGCAAGGCAGAATGCAAACATACACAGATACAGACACACACACACATACTTCATAACTACGAAACAAGTGGACTTTTCAAAAAAGAGAACGAGTTGCAGTTACAAATTTCCAAACTTCTTATCTTTGGAAATACATCTGATAAAAAATATTTTCAAAATTTTGTTACAGTGTTTCCTCCTGTAATTTTTTAACAGATCTTAGTAGATGGAAATGTATCTTCAACATTTAATGTATCTTTCATAATTAGATCATTTATTTTGAAAAATAATCATAAAAAAGTTCTTAATGCAAAAACATGCAGAATACTGATTGGTAATTTTGTCTGTCAAATATCTGTGACATAGGCACCATGGAATGTGAAATTGAATATGATTTATGGGCTGCAAAAGCACACTTAACAAACACACTCTGCAAAAATATAAAGAAGGTAAGAGTGGAAAACGAAATGGGAACAAACCCTGCCCTGCCAGGATTACAAGATGACTGCAGACTTCTCCTACCTCAGGCAGCTCCTGGCTGATCCAGCCCATTCAGCCATCACAGGTGTCCCTAATTCAAAGCTTTCTTCAGTAAAGTTTCCCAGAGAGGGACAACATTCCAACATGAGGAGTAATGAAATTCTGTATGATTCAATAGCCCAAAAGACAATGCTATACTAGCCAGGTTTAAGATTCTCATGCAGATTCTCAAAAGAACAAGTGAAACTCAAGGAAATAAACATTTTACTTTTATATTCTATGGCTTATCAGACACAAAAGAATGCCTAGATCCTCAACAAGACAATTTGGTTATTCTTTATCTGAAATGAAAACAATCATAAGGAACAGAATGCCACTACAGGGCTGAGAATAATTTTCAAACCAAATTCACACTATTTTCTCAATTTTTCCTGCTATCAAAGACATGCAAAATTGTTTCTGACACCAGAACACAGTTTAAAAGTGTTTTGCAAACATTCTAAGATAAAATTTTTTTTTCTTCTAGTTTTCTTTGTTCCACTACAGTATATGTTTTGGCCACTCTTATCCCTCTATAGATGTCAAAAATAATCTAAATAATTTTATCATATTTTCCAGATAATTTTGAATTTAAAATCAATGCATAAAAATGTCAGGCAATATATTGGAAAATGTTTCCTTTTTAAATTAAAAAAGACACTTTTTTTTACAAAGCAGTTTTCATTAATTTAATTCTCAAAATTTTACCTTGAGTATGATAACTTGAGATAGAATACTAGTAAGGGTTTCATTTTGATGAATTAAAAGATACACTGGGGTGCACACTCAAATAAGAAAGTCTAAGTGATTAAAATGAGTAATATGAATTTAATAGAAGCTGAGTCAGTTGTGTGAACATTATTAGCAGTTTCCTTCTCTGTTCTGTGCCTGGTTTCTTCTCTTCACAGAAGGCATAACAGCATTCTGTCACACTGATATTTTCCAATCACCAAGTCATGCCCCCCCATCATTGGAAAGGATGTGAAAAATTACTGCTCTGATTTTCCCATAAGTCAGGTGCCTCTGGGAAGAAGGCACCCGGTCTGCAGTGAAAGGACACACAGCGCATGCTGTAGCAGGTGGTTTGCATAAAGATGAACAGCAGCATGTGTGGCTTCAGCTAAAGAAACCTCATGCAGGATTCGTTAGAGGAAAAAATCTAACTACAAAAGCAAGAGACCAGCCATAGTGTGGTAGTGTGTTGGGTTCATTTTTGTTCTTTTCCTCCAAGAACTGTTATTGTCAGTGATCAGTAGCAAATGTGAAAATTGAAAATGGAGATAAAAAGTTAAAGAATAGTAAAGAGTACATAGAGATATAAAGATCTAAATCAGCTGCTGATGTGTTGAAGTTTTAAAGTCTACCGATGCCCTGTAATGATGAGGATCAGCTAAGCAACTTCTGAACAGACAAATAATTGTTTTCATTTTTAGTTAGAGATTTGAAAAGAAGCTTTGTTGTAAAGATTCTCAGTGCCAGTTCTTTTCAGGTTGCTTCTGCTTGAAAAATCAGTTTCTTTTTCCCCAAATGTATGTATTGTACAATAAGTACCATTAAAACTGTCACAGAAATTGTTTTAAAATGTATTCCCAAAGAATAATAACATGCATGCAACAATATATGTAATAATTTTAGCACATCTGCCAAAATGAACTCAGTATTGTAAACTTTATACTGGAAAAGTAGAAAGTTTCATGACTGCATTTTAGTTATTCAATACAATAGTCTCACTCATTTGGTTAAGAGTGAACTTGCATTGTACTGTACATTCAAATTACAAATGGTTTCTAATTTATTTTTAAACACTAAGCATTTTTCATCTGAGATATACTCATCAATGTACAAAACACACACACACCACTAGAAATTCTTAAATAATTTTTCAAGTCATCTACTTAAATGTAGTGACCTACCAAAAACATTGTGGTGAAAAAGTCTATGAATGTGGACTACAAACCAACTAAGAAGAAGTAGTGTATTTCTGCTATTCCTTCATAATGTTGAAAGATTCATCTGGAAAGATTCATGCAGGTGGGTGGAGGAATAGTCTGGAGCTTCTTCCTTCACAGGGTTGCTCAGTGGTTTGACTTGTGACTTGATTTTCCCAACACATGTACGTTTGGCCCTTTTGGGAAGTACACGGTGTTATGAGGACTTCTGACTCAGGATTTCCATTTGTACTTTTGTCCTGATCTTAGAAATGTTAGGACAGGCCAGTTCTTGGCAGTTTCATATTTAGTAAAAAATAGCACATTATACAATGACTCATCCTCCCTAAGAATTTATTTTCCTGTCATATGCACCTGGAAATGAAAATAGTACTTATTTCAGCCTATATGTGATAGTATTTGTTTGAATAGAAGCACACGTACACACTCATCAATAGGAAAACTTTCCACATTCGTAACACCAGACTGGAACTCTGAACACACTTTCTTGAAAAATATTGTTGCATGACAATTAGGGCATAAGGAATACTTCACATACAGCCCTTTATGGAGTTCAGCATTTGTACTGAGCATCTTGTTTGGGCTGGACTGAGGACCATGCAACAGGTAAAACTAAATAATATATTTCAACATATGGGATCTACAAAGAAATTTCTTAACATTAACTTATAAATAGTCAATTACACTCAAATTCATAGCAGCAGAAATTCACTTCTGAAAATTGTCCTGATTAAAATCTTATTAGTTAATTTGGATTTATTTATTTATTATTTATTATTTTTTATGGCATCAGGGATCAAACTCACAGCCTTACACCTGCCAGGCAGGCACTTAAGCCACTGAGCCAAACTCCTGGCAATTTGGATTTATCTATGAATGAAGATTTTTAGAAAAGTACTGTAAATATACAAGGTCAGTTCAGGGCTTCTTATGCATAAATTGATCAATGTGAATTTTTATTGTTGTAGTTCTGATTTTTAATAGCATTATCCTGGAGACATTATTTGGTAAACATCTGAGGTTAGGTAATCCTAATCACATTCTTTTTCCTCCCTCAGCTTTGTTATGTCTCACAGCCCTGTTCTCCCATTCTTTCTCTTATTTCTCACTATTTCTTCCAGGATTAGAATCCTGAGAATAGAAGGAAATAGCAAGGCTGGGGTTGAGCCAGGCAGTCTGTGTCAGGTTTCTCTGAGCTCTAGGAGAGCTGTCCCTAAGAAATAGAATGCCGTTCCTTCCCGGCTTTGTGAAATAATTCAGTCTTTTCTTTATATCATCTTAAATCAAACACCGCCTCATAGAAACCTTGTAAAAGTATTCACCTCATACCTGAGTTGATTACATATATGTTTTAGTACATTTTACCACCCTCAAAATCATTGGTTGAAAACATTTAACAAAAAAGATGTTAAATAGGGCCTAAATGAAAGCAGAAAAAGTAGCAAATCAAAAATAGAAAATGAGATGAAAAATTGTTTTTGAGAAAAGTGGGAAAACTAGAGGGAAATCCAGGAAGAGTCAGAGTCATGTCAGAATGATAGTGCTTTTTTTTTTTTTTAGCCATGTTTGGTTAAGAAATAACTGGAATGCTGATTTTGACAAGAGCTAGGATGTTGCAAGTGCAGGGTCAGGGTTGTGAGATACAACAAAGCTGAAGGAGGATACAGCATGTGATTAGAATGACCTAACCTTAAATGTTTACCAAATAGTGTCTCCAGGATGAGGTCATTCAGACTGTTACAGGCAGCTGAGTTAGATAGAAACATTATAGGCAGTCAGACAGGGCTAGGTCCTCAAAGGAGCCAGTGCAGAAGCCCAGATACCTTGCAACTGTTGGAGAGACAGACACCTCCTGCTGTGGGCCAGGCCTCAAGACAAAAGATCAAACAAATACACCCATATACTAAGGACTGATATTCTAAATAGTTCTCTGTCACCCTGAGGAAGTCAGGAGTCACCATCCCAACCCTCTACAGGAAGAGTCACTGCTCCATAAGAATGCCCACTTTCTATGTGACTCACTTCCCCATTTGTCTCTGATTTAATTGATTTTACCTGAGCAGTTAATCTTATTGGTTAACTATAGTTCTGTCCCACCTTATGCTCACCTTGCGAGTTCTCAGGTTTTCCTTGAACCTGTCTTGCCTTGTGTTTTTACTCTAAAAAGTCTCTAGAATAGATGGAGTCTTTGGCAACCTGCTTGGGACCCCTTCTGTCCCTCAGACAAAAGCTTTTTTTCTCTCAATAAATATATTCTGCTCTTAACCTCTGTTGTTCCTAAAATTCATTCTTTGATTTTAGAGAACATGAACTCATGCTGGACATATAGTAGGTTGGGAGTTTCAGTCACCTATATCAAAATCATAACTATAACAATAAAAATTCACATTGATCAATTTGTATATAAGAAACACTGAACTGATTTTGTCTTTTTATTTACTCTGAAAACATCCTTTTTAAATAGATAGCATTATTAGCACCATTTTAGAAACAGTGAGATGAGAAAATTAATCCCTTAAACAGAGAGTTTACGCTCTTACCTACTAAGTAAATTAGAATCAGAAAACCTACAAGAGGGCCAGGGATATAGCTCAGTGGCACAACATCTACTGGGCAAGCCCACGTTCCTGAGTTCTATTTCTGGTGCCAAAAGAATAGAAAAAGAAGGAAAGGAAAACTTACAAGAACTATAACTAAAATAACATCAAGGTTGTATAAAATGCAAAAATAAATACAAACAATTAAAATTTGGAAGGTTTTGTTTTGTTCAAAGTATAGAAATAGAAGATAATCAGTTTTTAATTTGAACACAAAGTTAAAATTGAGCAAATTTTTTTGAACCAGTTAATTTATCTTGGAAATAAATGATAGCTGAAGAAATACACACAGTGATGTTAAACATTACCATTTATGTTTATGAACATGATCATGGTGTTGACACACTATAGCATCCTGGTTTCACTCACTTTTCCTCACTATTAGATTACTTCAACCATTTTCTGCTGTACTCACCCTCTTAAGCCACCCCCAATTTCATGACAAAGAATTTAGGAAGTGAATTCACACAACTCCTGTCAATCAACCTATTTGCACTCGATCTCAAATACTCAGAGTTGCCCACTTTGTCTGTGGATGGATCTCCACACTTATCCAGTGCCAGATCCACCAGGACAAAACTAGACCCCGTGACCATTTGCTTTCTTGTCCCTTCAGTGATATTACTGGACTAATGATCCTCTTTGTCTTGCATCAGCATGAGCAAACTATTCCATTTCACTGATTTCTTTGCATCAAACTTAGAGAATGTTGACCACATTCATGTTTCTAGAGTTTCTCTCATTCTCAAATCCATTCCAGGGAGATTTAAATTGCCACCTCATCAGACTACCGCTGCCAACTTCACCAAAAGACTTTGGTTTCTGATAAATTGTATGAAAAATCTTAACCAGCTAATTATATACTTCAGATGTATTTAAATACCATTTTCTTCTTGAATACCTCATCTTCATTTCAGGAAATGCTACTGAATCATGCCAGTTGTTCATGGAATAAAAAGCAAACCAAAACCAAAATGAAAGCCGCACTAACTTTCTCAATTCCTTTCTCTGAAACTTATAGCAAGATCTTCAAAGTATATTCAATATTCAATCTATTTTCACATCCTCAAGTGCCATTTGAAAACTAGTTACTAAATGCTTTGATTGTTGCAAAAACCATTGCTAACACTTCACCATGCTTCCACTCTTGTTCTCACCATTCTGCTCTCATTTCAGTGACTCAAACTCAAGTCTCTTCCTGTGTAGTTCCATTCTGTGACACTCTGTCTAGTGAGAATCAAAGCTAGCATACTAACAGTGTCCTACAAAGCACTCAGTACTCTTGTTTTCTTTTGTCTCTCCTGCTTGTTTGAATCCCACCACTAGTCCTATCTCACTTCTGTTAGTAAACAACTTTTACTACTTTGTATCTAGAGCTTTGCTCTGTGATTGAGGTACTCTTCATTTAGATACCAAGATGACCCACTTTCTCAGTCATTTCAACAGCTTTTGTCTTAGAAGAGTCTCCTGCCAGCCTCATCTTCTATGATGAAAATCTTAGTGTTTCATGTAAAAAATTGAGAGAGACAGGTAGATGTGCTAATTCAGCTAAGGAAATAATACTAAAGTTGGCTGAAAGAGGGGGATTTTTAATTAATTTTTATTCTGTCTCATTTTAGACATGGTAGAATGTCTTTCTTTTTGCCCCACTTATTGAGTCAGAGTGACCTCATCTGATATTGGCATTCTGCAAAATATTTTATGCTAAATAAGGAAAATAGCTAAGACCACAGTCAGGCCAGCTATCAACTGACAGCTGTCA
>RJWM01038790.1:0-16532 GCA_004363535.1 Dasyprocta punctata | reverse complement strand
GATTCCCAGTACCCCCCAAAATTAATCCTTTTATTCTCTCCAATTAAATTGTTAGATTTTTATATTAATAACTTTTCTTTATAACTAATTGATTGAAGAAGAGACAGATGGAATAACACTATTAATATTGAAAACTAGATTCTGATAGTTAGATCCTGACAATGCTTAATCTTCCTACCATTTTCCCAAATGGAAACTCTCATTAGTTCTTCCCAAAATGGTAGAAAACTGCTGGCAATAGAAGGACTTAAAACAAAGGACAGTGAGAAGCATTAAGAAGGAGGAATAGAGGCACAGATGGATATGTGGTTCCCTCCACCATCTTCAGAGGAGTCTCTGCCTGGAAGAAGAGGCAGGGAACATCATTAATGCTTGTTTTCCAGCATGAAGGAGATATTACTTTGAGGTCAAAATTTAAAACCTGAAAGTTGAAAAATATAAAACAATACATCTAGGAGGATCTAAAAAAATGTATTAAATGATAAAAAATGATTCCATTCAAAGTTTAAAATCAAACAACAATGTATAATACCTTCTATTTTGTATCTTGGAGGCAGTACAAATAGAAGGTGGAAGTAGTATCATAAAATCATTTTGAGTTATAAACCAAAATCTCAGAACATTCCAACCAGAAGCACTGTGCTTAGATAAAATTTTCACTGCACTTAAACTCAGACATTTGCATTTTATTCTATAATAAATTGTCATATAGATTTATTATCCTCAGTTCATTGCATTTCTCTGCACATTTTCTAATGTTTCTACCAAAGTTTTCCATTATTAGATACTTGTGATGTCTTTATTCTCTGTTGCATAAATTTCATTTAATCTTTGTAGTGCTGGGAAATCATAGAGTTTATTTTTAAAATACTGCATAAGTGTTTCACCTATGTATATATCTTAAAACATGAATAATTATTTAATTCATTGGTCTTCCAGGAAAAGAAAGCAATATGAAGTTTTTGAAGATAATATTAGTACTGAGTATTTAAATAAAATGTTTTCAACTGGAGAAGGTGTTGTTCTAGAAGACATTAGACAATGTCTACAGGTGTACGTGGAAGTGACAGCTGGTGTGACTGCTGCTGCTGTTAAGTAGAGCACAAGTTCCAGGAAGGGTTATAGGACACAGGACAGCACCTCAACAACACAGCATCAGCTCAACCATAAAGGTACGCAAGATAGAGAAAATTTGATTTTGATAACATTTTCATGGTAATTCCAGAACTGGACTGATCACAGTTCACAAAAATAATGCATGAACACCACTACTATATTTGATAATGCTTCAGAGATCTTAATTTACACACGACATGTGCAGAATGAGTAAAGTAGATTCACATTCTACAATAGCATTATCATAGGAAATGTATTTCAAAACTGGAGTCTAATCAGTGGTGATGGTGTAAAAATGCAGGAACTAGTAATTGTGACCCTATTTAAAATGGCAACTTGATTATTAACCAGGGTTACAATGGACAAAGCAAAATGGCTTTTATAGAGTGGCTCGGAGCCCAGCTTATCTATCCATCAGGACTTACTAACTGCATTTCTACTGTGAATACATCAAAAGTGTTTAATTCATTCTTGAGGGCAAAAGATTAACTTGTAATACTAAAAAGTTTTAAGAAATTCACTTGATCTTACAAACATATGCTAATTTCAAATGGAAACAGTGTTTGTTTCTGTGCCATTGGATGCTTTTCCCTTAACATTTATTTTCAATACTGTGTGGGTGCATTATATAAACTATAACCATATCATGAAATATTTAAACAAATTATTGTAAAAACTCCTGTCACCAACTGAATTCTGAAATGCAATTTTATATTTATTCTATGTCCTACTTAACAATGTCAGACTTTTCAGCAGGATCACTAATATATTTTTTAATATACTTCTGTGAAGAAACACTTGAATTTTAGCAATTCTAGCAATGACATTTCCATGTAACATGGTCAGTAAGGAAGAAAGTGTCTTATATATAAATATATGCCCATGTATTATTTTATAACTTAGAATAAATTTAAAACCCCAGCATATCTGAAATTTCACTAATACATGCATCTATCTTTTTAAGAAATAGTTATTTTAAAACAGTTATAATGACTGATGTTTTGACATCCTGTTTGCAATCTTGCTGAAAAATAAATCTGTTTATTGGAAATTTAAATCATCACAATTTTCAAAAACCTTTTGATTTAAGAGCACAAACATCTGTAAGAATTGTTCTCTTCCCATTTTTATTGCTATGTGACACACGAATGTAGTGTTATTTAACAAAATGGTGTTTAAAGCATTTTTTCTTCTATCTGCTTTGTACCTCAAAATCCACAACTTAGTATGGTCTAGTTATTACCTTTGAACGTTATGTAAAGCAAGTGCAGTATTCTACACAATGCAACAACAGCTACAGCCAAAGGCTGTTCAGTCCCAAGGGTCCTGAATCAAGTGAGCTTATCTATGGTAGGATTGATGATGTTAGAAGAACACACCTTGCTTTGAAATATGACAGAGACGGTTTGACACTAAATATCTTTATTTAGCAAAACTAAACAAAATTATTCTTGATAGTTAAAGCACCCAGAAAAGATTGCAAATGAAGTTGATACCTTCAAGACACTTACGTAACTATTCTGTTTATGGTAGCAATAGCTGAGGCACAAATAATATACAAAGGAGCAACGTTTAGTGCAATTATAGTAAAAATTTAGACTAAATTTACTTAGCAAAAATTCCATAGCACTTAAGAAAATCTAATTACAAACATCCCAACTACTTGCTGATATGTGAAGCCTTTGCCATAAAATAATAAGCAGTGTTTCATAAAACTTCTTTACCACTTAGAAAGAAAACTTAGCATTTGGGCAAGTATTTTTAAAATATTTTTTAATATAAGTCATAGTTTGACAATTTTTTTTATTTAATTGTATATCTACATTTACAATATGCTACATTCTTACAAGAAACTATCATAAATTTTTGACTCATGGGCAACTCTGCATTGTTTAATATGGGGTCTGAATTTAGCAGAAACTTGAAAAATAATTACTGGAAAAATGTATGTCTCTTCCTATCTCTAATGAATGAAAAAGTGCAGGCTAAAAATCTAAAAATACATTTTGGCAAATATAAGACTTTCAATGAAGAGATCTCTACTTTTCAACTGCCTAAAGGTAAATAAATAATGAATCACAAAACCAACATTAGCCTGAAGTACAAAAATGTGTGAAGACTATGTGTTATTTTATACTATGATATTACATTTATTATTATTACTTCTACTATTAACATGGACACCAATATATATGGTTATAACATTGATAAAATAGTCATTATAAAATGGCATACAGTGTAGCACTACAGATAATTAAAAATGCAGAGAAATCTTGACATTTTTAGATTTGGTATTCTTTGTTTTGTTTTGTTTTGGTTTTGTTGTTTTGTCTTTTTTGAGACAGGGTCTTGCTATGAGGTTCAGGCTGGCCTTGAGCTGACTTTGTAGCCCAGGCTGGTCTCAAACTTGCAATGATCCTGTCTCAGCCTCCCTAGTGCTGAGATTACAGTCATGCACCACCACACTTGGCTCTTTTTGTTTTCATAATAACCAAATGAAGGTACAATTAGGCTGGTAGATTTTGAGAGTCAGCATTGATTTTTAATTTTGATGTGATCTTAGTCTATCCACAAAAGAATCTTTAACCACTCTTAAAGCATCACCTCTGAAACCAGCTTCACAAAAAGTTCAACCAGTTAACTTTAGAGGTAACTTGAAACAAACTGGTCAATTCTAATTAGAATGAGAAGTACACATTGTGCATAGACAATATTGATGAAATAGAAGTATTATATTAAATATTTGCATGAGAGAAAATGGAGTTGCAAGAAGAAATATCTAGCTATCAATTGGCATATGAAGACATCCATCTCAAAAAGACAAAATCTGAGGTCAATAATAAAGAATAGCTGAGAAGGCTTCAATTGATCCAGCCTTCATAAATATCCTGAGTTAAATGTGAATGAGTTAGCTTTGGAAACTGGTAATAAAACAAGTATCTCCATTTATTTCTTATAGTTAAAATCATAATACAGTAAATTTTAATCATCAGTGCTGTAAATTTCATGCATATATAGATTATTTGATGACAACAATCATGATACAGTACAATCTCATCCCAAATAAGCTTTATGATTTCTTTACAGTAATAAGCTTTGTGTTACTAAAATGAAACACCTAAAACAACTAAATTGCACAGATAAAAGTTTTGCTGTGGCTCATGGTTCTGGAAGATGCAGT
Source organism: Dasyprocta punctata (assembly GCA_004363535.1). Lineage (NCBI taxonomy): Eukaryota > Metazoa > Chordata > Mammalia > Rodentia > Dasyproctidae > Dasyprocta > Dasyprocta punctata. The sequence continues at coordinate 12,235 of RJWM01038790.1, read as the reverse complement.
TCAAGACTGAACAGTCACATTTTTTGGGGGGACAGCAGGTTGTGGAGAGAGTGCGTGGCAGGACAGACCACTTACCTCCTGAGTCCGGAAGCAGAGTGACTCAGACTTCTGGGACCACAATTCAATGGTGGACCCCAAAGACCTGAGAATTTCCTGCCACATCACATCCCTAAAGGTCCCACCACTCTCCAGTTGTGTCAATCTGGGGACAAGCACTTCAAGCACCATGTTTTGGGGCCCTCTTCCAAACCAATGCATATATCAATAAATATTAACGAACCATTGCATAGAATATTTGCAAAGACATAAAGATTTATCCTCCTACTTCTTAGCAGAAAGTCCAGACCTCTTGAAATATCTGATTACTCCCAAATTATCTAAAGTTTAAAGAATGTCAAATGTATGTAACAACTCCTCAAAACATACCCCATGATTTCATAATACTAATAGGCCCAATAAAAAGTTGAAGAACAGAATGAAAAAATAAATGAAGAACTTCCTACCAGTGGTGTTTTTGATTTATTAATGAATTGTCTTACCTTTCAAGTATATTTGAGAAACTTTAAAATATAATTTTCTGAAAAAACAATGTATAAATTTCAAAAGTCAAAATAAAATAGTATAAAAAGATAAAAATGAGTTAACCTAAAGGACTGAGGTTACTATCTCACAGAATAGTAGCATAAATGGCTCTCCAGAGAGTTAACTGTAAACATCATTTCTTTTCACAATATTCCTGTTATAAATTACTTTCATATAATAATATGGATTCTCATTCACATTACTGGGATACAAGTTTTTGAAGAAATTAAAGAAACCATTAAGGAACTGGATCATTGTGCTTAGAGAAATGTAAATAGATATACATATGAGGAAGGTACAGTTATTTAAGTATGAATGTCCTTGAGAATGAGAAGCATGATCCAAAGTGATAGAAAACTTACAACTTTAAGGAACAAGAATGTAGAGCAAGAAAACATTTGAATATTGACAGTTATTCTCAAAGTAGGTTTCCATTACTGAAAAAGAAAATCACACTTTAGAAAACAAAGTGAAAAATTTATAAAAACAGTTACATGAGTTCAACCTCTATATTGTGAAGTAAATCTGAACAATATCCAGGCAATGACAAGCCTGATTCTATAGAAATCTTACATACAAGAATATATATTCACTGACAACTCGAAATGAACCACCTCAGAAATTTGGCATTTTGTGAATTGTTTTATACAAAGCAATACTTAAAGAACCTAAAATAACTATTGAGAGACACATTGGATGTATATTCCATTAGCCTTGAAACATACCAAAAGTTTATAAAATTGTCAAATTTAAGCCTGTAGAACTGTGGTTATAAAAATGATGTAACTAACACTTGTCAAGAAAGTTTATATGTATTTTCTTTTCTAAGCATGATACCTGATTAATAAAATTGAAACTTTTAAAAGAATGATAACATAGAAATGTCTTTGTAGATATAGTTACAACATTGAGATAAACATATGGTTTTTGTCCTTGGCTCTTTTAATATGGTATATTATATTTATTGATTTGCATTTGTTGAACTATCCCTGCATCCCTTGGATGAATCTTACTTGGTCATGGAGTTTAATCTTCTTGATGATATGCTTCATTGTCTTTCCCAGTATCTTATTGAGAATTTTTCCATCTAAATTCATTAGTGAAACTGACCTGTAATTCTTTCTTACTTGGGTTCTTCTGTGGTTTTGTACAGGGGATTACTCGCTTAAAGGAATTTATTTGGAAGTATTGCTTCCCTTTCAATTTTGTTAAAAAGTTTGTGAAGTGGTGGTATCAAGTCTTCTTTAAATTTCTTGTAGAATTCATTGGAACCTGGACTTTATTTGTCGCTGGTTTTTTAATTTCATCGTCTAGTGTACTACTTGATATTGGTTTATTTAGATTTTTTTTAATATATCTTCTTGATTCAGCTTTAGTAGCTGTCTATCTAGGAATCTGTCCATTTCTTCTGTATTTTCCATCTTTTTAGAATACAGGTTCTCAAAGTATAGATAATCTTTTGATTTCTGCAGAAACTATTGTTATTTCACCCTTTTATTCATAACAGCAAGGATTTTAAACTTTTTTTCCTTTCCTTTTTTTGATATGGTTGGCTATGGGTTTGTTGATCTTATTTAATCTTTCAATGAACTAATTATTCATTACTTGATTCTTTGTATTATTTTCTTAGTCTGCATTGCATTAATTTCTGCTCTGATCTTTATAATTTCCTCCCTTGTACAAGTTTTAGTCTTGACTTACTCTTCTTTTTCTAGAAACTTGAGGTTCGAAGTTAAATTGTTTATTTGAGTTTGCTCCATTTTGCTGATATGGGTATTCACCACTATAAATTTCCCTCCCAGGACTGTTTTCATTGTGTGCCATAAGTTCTGGGATTGTATTGACATTGCTGTTTAATTGTAGAAACCATCTAATTCCTTCTACAATTCCATCTGGGACCCACTGGCTGTTCGGGATGCTGTTATTTAATTTCCATGTGCATATGTGTCTAATTTCCATGTGCTTTTACCACTGATTTCCAATGTCATTGCACTTTGGCCTGATAATATGCGTGGGATAGTTTCATTTCCTTTGCATTACTTAAGCATATTATATGAGGTAATACATGGTATATTTTGGAGAATGTCTTGTGTGCAGCTGAAAAGAATGTGTATTCTTATGTTGTAGAGTGGAACACTCTGTAATCATCTACTAAGTTCATTTCTTCAAAAGTTGTGTTTGATTCTGATATTTCATCGTTGACTTTTGCCTGGTTGATCTGTCCATTTGTGACAGTGGTGTATTGAAGTCCCCATTACAATTGTGCTTGCTTGACCTTTCATGTCCATTAATATTTGTTTTATATAGTGGAGTGCAGTGATATTTGATGCATATATGTGTATGATTGTTATCTTTTCCTTTGGGATATTCCCTTTACAAGGACATAGTGACCTTACTTGTCTCTCTTTATCAGTTGGCTTGAAATCTACTTTGTTTGCAAATATAATAGCTACCCCCATTTTTTCTGGGTTTCTGTCACATGGAGAATTTTTTCCATCTTTTGACTTCCACTCCATATGTAGTGTATACTTCTTTTTAAAAAAATTGACCAACAATTAATGCACGATCCAGGAAAAACAAAACAAAACAACAAAAAATGTCCTTAACACCAAGTATTATAGCTCTTTGGTATCACAGAGTCCTCTGCATATATACCAACTGTGGTACAAACATATAGGCAGCATTATAATAGGTGAAGTCACATGAAATTTGTAATTTTGAGTCCCAATCCCATACACATTTTTGCCAGGATGTAATATATTGCTAAACTCTCATGAGCACTCTTGAGCTTCATTTGTTATTTAACATCAAGTTTTTTAATACAAAAAATCTTTGTGATAAATTGTCAAAAGCTTTGCTAAAAACATAAAAGGGCTTCCATCTGGCTCTGGAGGCTTGGGCACCTCACATACAGTATTAAAATTCTAAGAAGCAAGACCGTTGCACATATTAAATTCAACAGGCATCTCAGAGAAGCCTGCATTTCCAACCCCTGGGCATGTAGATCAAAGGGGCAATTCTAACATGTGTTTTATAGCAATTTCCAGCACAAAAACCAGTTTTTCATTATTTGCTAGAATCTAAATTCTACATTCTGGCCAAAAAAATGTACAGGTATTTTGTTTTGATTCTAAATTCTGCATTCCAGCCAAAATATTGTACAGGTGTTTTGTTTTGATTCTTGTTATTCTAATGAATTTATGTGGACTTAAAATTCAGAATTTGCAGAACTTGAATATTATTTAATTTTTCATGAAAGGAAGTTAAAAATATTAGTACTCCCTCCGCATCCTCCTCAACAATAATGATTGACAAACTTACTGTCTGAATATTTTAAGTATTGTGAAAAAAAATAGGTAAATCATCTGAAATAAAGGAAATAACTAAATTTACTTTCCAGTTCAGGCTTACAAGATCTTATATCCCTGTTTTCCGTACCCTACTCTCCAGGTACAGCACCCACGCTACTCAAAGGACACAACTGGGTAAGTAATACAATCCCTGAGCCTGGATAACAGCAGAGGGAGAGACGGGTGCTGTGTCCAAGGCAACCAGTTGTCCTTCTGAGGAAAGCCATTTGCCAATTCATATGGAAGAATGGGAGGAAATGCCCATGAGCTTTATTATTTGACCCAAGAAACCATTTTACAGCAAAGCTCTCTAGAAGAGAAATTGTTCCAGAAATCAAATTCTTCCTCCAGTGGATTCAGATGTAACATTCCAAAAGTTTAATCTGATTTCAACTCTAAGTTGAATTTATGCTAAATTTTCAAACCAGGTCCCCAAATCACATTTATCTCAACTCCTTGTTTGCCTTTTGTAGAGAGTGGACTGTAGAGAGAATTAAAAGTCCCCTACTTCTACTAAAAGCATCTGTCAACTTCATTCCAATTCACTAAAGAGATCCCAAAGTTCATTCAGTAACTTGTAGCAATTTTCCATTATTTATTGGAATCATTTTTATGGGCAAACCAAATATTCTTAATGAAAGCATTTCTTGTAAGATAGTAATGGTTATTACAGACAGCTAAATTCGATCAAAATAAATGTATAGTCAGAGAGACTGGGCTTTCAAGGATATAAGCAGAAAAAATGAAGACCTCGGAATTGTGGTTGGAGGAGGATCTGACGAAGACCAAGACCAAGACAAAGATGCATTGGCCAGGCCTACATTCCTCCCTAAGGGGTAACTTGAGACTATATTGCAATTAGTACCACCTAGGCCAATAAATCCAAATAGACATCAGCGGTCCAGGTGGGTGGGTGACCAGAGTATCTAGACTCATCCCTTCTTAAAAATGCTTTTGTTCTTCCTCTGGACCCTTACTACATGACCTTTTTTCCTACTGGACCAATATTAGATAAGTGGTTATACCTATTATCCTATAGGTTGGTTGTAGTTTGAGCTATGTGTACCTATGTTGGAACTTTGCTGGATAAATTACCCCTGTCTAAAGGCCTCTCTTCAAAATCCAGGGGCTATTCTTCTCTGCTTATTTCCAATAAAACCTTTGTAACTTCTTCCTTTGGTTCATGACTTCATTCACCAATATTGTGGGGTCATGAACTTGGCACATTTGGCTTGTAGCATGTTGACAGTTACATTTCCCTGCACCGTAATGACATGACCCCAGTGTTCCTATTTCATTGATAAACTTTCATATTTTCCTCTTTCAGCAGTTTCTTCACTTCCCCACTGCATCCCTGGGTAGATGGAAACAGCAGGACTGTGGAAAGCTCTTCAGCTACTCAACATTCATCATGTGTGGACCAAGAAGCCCACAGAGAACAGAACATACACTGCCTTCAAAAATATGCAATGTGTTAAGATACAGAATACTGTGGAGTTTTTGAATATGAAACAGAAAAATAAGTTTACTTTGACCTCTGTCATTTTGGTTAACATCTACTAAATAGCTTATTTGATAAGAAGAACCATTGTGCATACCAAAAAGTGAGTATCTTATGAAAATTATAACACACATCTACCTTATTCAGAAATCAGGTTCTTAAAATACAAGTTCATGATATACAGAAAAACACTCAATAGAGCTTTCTGAATCCATTTTTGTGAAAGATTTTGACTTTTCTTTGTTTCTTCAGCTCTTCCTCAGTGAGTCTATAATATACTATTTTCGATTTTCAATTATATGCTTCAGTTGAACTCAAGTTCTTTTAAAGTTTATCTGTAACTGACAAGCAATTATACATGTTGACAATATGTAGTGTGATGTTTCAATGTATGTATGCATGGTGTAATGATCAAATAAGGGTAATTAACATATTAATCACCTCAAACATTATGTCTTTACTTTGATTGTACTAAAAATCCTCTATCTTCTTTATCAATTTTCAAGACCTCTTTTTTAGATTTAATTCCAAACATAAATGAGCTTGAACAAGCGTGTCCCATAACAGCTGTTCCCAAACCACAAAAGTCTTCTTTCTTGCTCTCTGTAGACTGTCTTTTTTGAACCACTACTCTTGAAATATCCTTGTTGAAATATTCCTCCTTTGACAAATGAAAAAAATTACTCTCTTGCTTCTCTGCCTACCTATTCAAGTTTCTTTTAAATTCATTCAATATTTCCACTCCATGAAAAATTCCTCAACTATGGTATTATTAACCACAAGCTTCTCAAATTGATCATCTCTCTTCCTGATTTGATATTTCACTTGCTTACCTCATTTCATTTATAACTTATTTTACATTTCTTACACCAATCTAATATTTCAGAAAAGCCTCAGATTTTTCACTACAGTTTTCATTTTCATAAAATTACCAGAGCCTCCCCAAAATTTATTTAAACACTAAATGTTTAAACTCCGAGAGCTTTCTCAAATAAAAAAAAATTAAGACTTCTGATTCAGCTAATTTTCCATTTTATTAAAAGTAGAGACCTTGGTCTTTTCCAATCACTTACCTCTACAGCTGACCTTTAGTGTCTGCAGGTTTTATAGCCATGGAGTTATGGTTTGTGTCTAGATTTCCCCTCAAAGCCACATGCAGTCATGGAGTGGGGGTGAGGGGGCTTTTCAGAGGTGGCTGAATCTAGAGTTTGTGACTGATTCAAGGTCTAATGCTGTAGTTTGCATACAATATAAGGGACCAAAAGAGCTTCGACCCCCACCCTCATTGCCTTTGCTGTTTTCTGCTGCCATGAACTCTTGCCCCTCTGCCATGTGCCACTCTGCCTTGGAGTCAGGCAGCTGTGTACTGAAAACTTTACAAACTGTGAGCAAAGTAAGTCTTTCCCCTCTAACTTGAGTATTGGGTATCTTGTTTCAGCAGCAAGAAAACCAACTAAAATGCATGGAATCAATCAACAGTTTATAGAAAATATTCATAGTCATGTCTGTATTAAACATACACAGACACTTTTGTTATTACCTAAATACTACAGTAGGACAACTATTTTCATAGCATGCTGATGGTATTATGTATTATAAGCAATTTAAAGATAATTTGAAATATATGTGAAGATAAGTGTACCTTATTTGCAAATACCATGCCTTTTTCTACACAGAACTTGAGTATCCACATATTCTAGTGTCTTCAGAAAGGTCCTGGAACAAATTCCCTTCACCTGAGATGTGACTGTCTACCATCCTGCTGTGTATGAAGATATTATACAGCACAAATTCTCAAATTAATTCCTATCTTTAAATCATTACTAGATAATATCTTAGTCTCTACACAAAATTTGTTTGTAACAAATAAAACAACAGAGAGTTTTCCTATTGAGTTCATGTTTTTCTGACTTTTCTTGTAAATTTTGCATTTAAGCTGATCATCTCTTAAGATAAACATCTCTAATTCCTGCACTTTTTGTTTTAGAAATACTCAACATAGCCCCATCACCAACAAAATTGTTCTGAGACATTTGGAAGACTGGCTACTACATCATCTCTCCTTTCATAATTATTCCTTCAATATTCCAACAGTGCAGCAACATTGAAATTGTCTTAACTATATTCTCTTGTCTCTGTTTCCCATTCCCTGACAGACAGAACTTACACAAGCTCTAACATGCCATTCAAACCACTTTCACAGAAGAGTTGGTCCCTGAAAATACTCAGACACAAATAGCTCTTTACTTTTGGTGCCATAGAACTTTCCCTATCCATCAGCTATACGATATCGTATACAATTTTATAGCATGCTATGTTCAAATCTGTTTCTCAAGCTATGACTCTCACTTGCACAGAAATCATGTTCTAGCATTGCTTATTGATTTAACCTCAACATATTGCTTGAAACTATGCAATTTAGAATTCCTAGCTTTCCTCCCTTTGAAGATCTGACCTTTACTATTATATTTTATGTGAGGTCTACCCATTAAAATGATTGTGCTTCCTTTGTTGTGAAGAATCTAAGACTTGGTTCATGCTCTTCTGAGAAATGATTATTGGCTTAGGGTGTGCATGGACCCTAGATACAAGCTGGCCTTCCTTCATTACTGGCAGGCTTTTCCTGATAACAAGCAAAGGGGTCTTGTGAAAGACTTCGAAGTGGTGATGAAAAATGAAGCAGGGAAAATACTTGGGTCCTTGATGATGTAGTTGATTGCGCAGCATTAAGAAAACATAAATAATGCTCAAACATTGACCTGCAGGTAGATGATACAATCATTACCTTAATAGCTTAAGCCACTTGGAGAAATTTAGTTTTTATTTGTTTTTGAAACCTTCATAGCATATGTAGAGCATCAATTTTTTAAAAATATTAAGAAATGGATCACGCAGGAAGTTGAGAAAAAAAGGGGAAAGGAGAAAGGGAAAAAAGAAATTCTAACAACTAGATATCCTGGTTTATATTTTTATGAATTGATGTAAAAATTAAAATATCTATTTATACTGTTACTTTCTTATATGTGTGTATACGCTGGTGGAAGTAGAGGTAATTTTAAGTATGTATAAGAACTATAGAAATCATATTCATTTTCTATTTGTTTAAAGAAATGTCCATTTAAAATAAAGTGTCATTTTCAGGATAATCAATATATTCTTGGATTTAGATGCTTTGTGTTGGGTAAGTGTATTCTTATGTAATAAGGAAGATGGTATAGATGCTATATTCTTTTAATGTTTCTAGATGATAATTTTAAAAATATGAAGCCAAATAATTTCATTTTCTATCTTCTTACACAAACAATTCATATCAGCAGGATTAGAAGAAGCAAAGGATTAACTTATAATTTGAAATAAAACACAAAATCGACTCAATTAGCCTTATACAATACTTTTTATTTTTCCACTATGCGGAAAAATATTATTTACTGTTACTATTTACAACTATAATTTAATACAAACGGTCTGTCAAGGATTTGTTGTTTAATGGCACAGCAATGGGTAACAATAAGAAGAGAAACACCATGCATATGCATGATCTTTGTGGGACTACAATTCATTCAGAGCTGGCTCTGTCACTAAAAAGGACAAAAAAAAAAAACCTGAGACATGGAAATAAAATTCCTCTACAAATTATCTTTCTTACATATCCTTGGAGCGTTTATCAGAAGAAATTGGGAGACTGATTTTCTGTTCTAAAAGTGAGAGCTGGCATGATGGCGCACACCTGTAAACCCAGCACTCAGGAGGCAAAGGCAGAAGGTTCAAAACAAGTTTGAAGTCAGTCTGGTCTACATAGTGAGGCCTCATCTCAAAAAAATAAAGTAAGAAAAGACAAAATAAATTAAAATAGAGAGCATTAATTCTTTCTGGGTCCAGATAGAGTTTTTAAATTAAATTCAGTAAGACCTACTTTCTTCTTTTCCTAATCTCTGTCTTTTCTGCTTTGTCTCAGTTAAGGCCCATACATAATGACGTGGAAACTCCAGCCCTAGGTACATGGTCTGTTTATGCTTCTCCCTCACACTTTGGCGAACTTCCTAACGTCCCTTCCTACTTCTCTGTCTCTCGTTCATTATATGATAGGTGATAAGGACCATTTTGATTACTGAATTTGCATATATGATTAGAACATCCATGCCCAACTCTATGGTAGTATCTTCAGATTATTCTCCCACTTCAATTTTGTCTATGGTCAAATATCTAATTTACTATGTTAAATTTTTATATCAGAATCTTAAAATTGAATTCTTCTCTTCCCCCGATTTTTTCCATCCAAAGAATTTTCCACATTCCCTATTTTTTCTCAATTTTTCTTACACATTCTATACATCCTTCAGGCAATTTTGCCTGTATTATCTACAAAATATATCTCTAATTTAAACACTTTCTTCTAGTTGCAAGGGCACCAGATACTGTGGTCCACCTGTCCTTCTCATCTAGATTACCATAGTTTCTACAACTAGTAATTGCCCCTCTGTCTGTACCCTTTCACTGTAGTCTCCTTTTATCAAAATAGGTAATTCCTTAAAGCAAATGCTACATGTTCCTTTTCAATACCAAACCTTCAGTGAATGCCACCATGTAATGCAAAGCCAAAGTCAACGTATGCTAATATTCAGTAATAACTTACATGGCCAGAAAAACATACATCACATGAGCACATATGCACGCGCACACACACACACACGCACATCATGAAATGCAGTTGATCCTACTCACTGAGCTTTAGCTACAATGATCTTGTTGGTCAACGATTACAATCTATCTCCTGAGCGATGGCTCATGCCTTCCTACTAGTTATTCCACTCATATATAATGGTTTCTCCACTGTGCTACATAGTGGATTCCCTACACAGTATCACTTAAGGTTTTACTCATATGAGCCGCTTCTCAACAATGCATCTATGTGATTTTTGTCATTTACTCGAGAAATTTATATTTTATAAGATATTTATAGAACAGGAAAAGATAGTGTAAATTGAGCAGTTCATTTAAGGAAGCTTTTGCAATCATATTTCCAAAATAGAAATACATTGAAATAACAGTTTAAGTATACTTCATAGATGAATATATATCTTAGAATAATCCAAAATAGTATTCTATAGGGTATTATGATTGTGCATTTTTAAGTTAACACTTATTTTTGATCTAACAATGATAGTTCAGTTTAAGAATATCTATTAATGCATTTTGCCATATTAATAACTGACGGAGAAAAATAAATGGAACACAGATAATATAGCATTTGATAGCCTGCAAAATTAACTATGAAAGTGACAAAAATCTACCTGTGATGTAATTAAGCATTAAAAATTAAGTTTAATGGGTATGTAGGACAATGATGTAATGCTCACCTAGCATGCACTAGGTCCTGTGCTCCACGCCTAGAAGTAGATAAACAAACAAATAAATGAATATTAAGAAAAAGCAAGGTGTGTAATCTAACAGATGTTAATAAGAAAGAGGTATTACTGTAGGAGTTGGCAAATAGAGCAAGGTAGCAACATAAAGAATTAAAATCTGGACTGACACATTTAACATAAAATCATACAAAACTAATCTAAAACCACAGTGAGCGTTTAAATTAAAACAAAATTATTATAGTAAAAGACATCTTGACATTAATCTTCCTCAAAATATGTCTCCTTGCTTTGAATATACAGTACTCAGCCCACTATTATTACTACTTTTTGCAACTTCTGTAAGTTCTTTTTTGTGTGTCCTTATGAGGCGTGATAAAAGAAAAAATAGAAAAAAAGTGAAAGATAACAATACTCAGTGTATTAACTATTATTAGCCTCCTTTTTTGTTATGTAATGTAGTTTTACTTTTTTTCCGTAAAAAAAAAAAATCAGTGGATGCTGTCACCCAGTTTCTGTTGCCATTCCATGGAAAACAACACCAACACCAACACCAACACCACCAACAATAAAACAAGTTCACTAAAACATCACTCTGAGTTCTCATCCACCCTTTTCACCAGATCTGCCATCATGTGATTACTGGCCCTTCCCCATAGTAAAAATGCCCATGGAAAGTGTTCCGGCTTGTGTCTAGGTGCCTCCCCTGCTCCCCAAGCCTCGTGTGTCCATAGATGGGGTTTTTGGGAGGTGGCTGGATCTAGGGTATGTGATCATGGGATCAGGGAGGCAATGCTAAAATGAAAGATGTGAGTGCCACTTGCCCTAAGAGAGGGTAGCTTGGATGAGATACAAGGGACAGAAAGAGGCTTGTTACTTGTCGTTTGTCACTCATTCGCTATCTTCTGCTTGGTTGCTCTGTGACGCCCCTCTGCCATGCCACCCTGCCTTGGAGTGAGTCAACTATGACCTGAAACCTCTACACACGGTGAACCAAATAAACCTGTCCTTTAATTTTGGTTGGGTTTTTTTGCTTCAGCAATGATAAAAGTAAGAAATAAAGAAAACAGTAAACGTTTAGCATTGATTTAGGCCTCAAGGCAGCCAGGACAGTGCAACTAAAGATACTCACAAAAGAGGAATCCCAGAACTGTTTCAGAATGTGGCAAAAATAATGACATAAATGCATGTGAGGTGAGGCGGGTGGTGTTTGGAGGGGGGTGATTGTCAATGTATCTGTCTTAGTGACTTTTCTCATTTCTGAGACAAACTACCCAAAACCCAAAGTGAAAGGATAAAAGATTATTTGGGTCATAGTTTCTAGAGGTTTCATTCCATAATGGACGGGCTCCAAGGCAGGGTGGCATCACAGAGGACGGAGGACAGTCCACGGCAGGCAGAAGGTTGCAAAGCAACACGGGCCGTATCAGGCTCTTTCC
>RJWM01038789.1:0-16532 GCA_004363535.1 Dasyprocta punctata | reverse complement strand
TTTGCACAAATTGTGGCCTCTTCCATACATGAACAGCTAAACATGGATAGAAGAAAACATAAAACTGTATCGAAAAGACTCACTTTAAATTAACAATCATAAATTTCAGAGGCTTTTAATCCTACTTGATAATCCTCGTACAGTTCCCAGTTTGGTTTGCATAAGCAAAAATCTATAGAATGTGTATTTTACAGCTAATTAGTTTTTCTGAAATAGCTATGTTTTATCACTTCCATGGGTTAACTTTCCTTATGATTTAACAGAAAAAAGAACAATTAGAAGAGAATTGCTTTCTTCTTCCAGCAGTAAGCTTCCAACTTCTCTACTTCTAAATGATATGCACAGTCTAATTTCACAATGACTGCTGTTGGCGGATTACTCCTGATCTCTTTAGAGCACTGTCTTCCAATGCCTTCTCAGGATTTTCTCCTCTAATAATGCCCCTTTCCTCACCATCACAGTATCTCTCTCTAATTTACAGTACACAACATGGAAGCATCAAAATTTTTTCAATTTAATTTCTTCTTTCAGATATAATCCAGTTTCCCCTTTCCCTTTCAAAGAAAACTTCATCTGAAGTATTATCCATTTCAGCTGTCTTCTCATTGTCTTTGTTCTTAACTTTAAAAGTTTTATATTTTAATAAAAAAGGGCTGCCTTGATTGTAATGTTAGTAATAGTGTGCCTCAGAAATAATTGAACTTAACAAAACTAACATGTTGGCAGATTTACTTACTTTCTTGAAATACTCCCTTAACTTGGCTCCTTGAATATTGTGATCTTAGTATCTCTCTCATAAACCAGTATCACTGACAATTTTTGATTACTATCCTTAGCTAGAATCTTTTCTATGTACTAATTCCTAAAGTTTTAATTTTTCACAAGCAATTTCTTTAATACTCATATTTCAATATCCATGTGCTACCCAATTAATTAAACCCATTGTTTAATTATTGAATAATAATACATGATGATAATGTCCACAATTTTATCTTCAGTACAGATTTAGTTCCTGTAGTCAAGACCAATTTCGTATATACTTGGTGATACATGTCTGAGCATGAACTCTTCTTTCCCTCATCTTTATTCAAACACACACCTGTATCCTAGCTCTGCTGGGAAGACCAACAAGCTTCACCTGGTGTTTGTGGCTTGAGGTTTAGTCCCTTTCAGCCTCTGTCATGTCTGACCATCAATCTTCCAGCATAGAATAGATACATAGTGAATTGATAGTAGAGAACATGAATCAGCAAACTATGAGAGCAATGTACAAGTAAGAAATGATAAGGGATGACAGTGACTTGGACCAGGATAGTGGTTTTCATTAAAGATTGAGTGGTATCAAGAGGAGAAAATGGAAAATTGTATTCATAAAGGAAAATTCTTTCTTCCTATTTCATGAACCATCAAGTCATGAATCTTAGAAAAGTATAAATTTTACTCTCCAACCAAATACCAATCTATTTACTTAATTTCATGGAAAATGTAAAAAATACCCCAAAAATAAAAACTGGGGATATTACAAGTACTTATTTGATAACTGTATGAACACAGAAGATCTCATTCTTAACACAAAAATAATCTTCTCCAAAAACATTCCATTTGCTTCTTCATACATACAAACGAAAGTCCTTATCTTTTAAAATAGATTGTTCTTTCACTTCTTTATTTTCCAGTGTATGAAATAATGAGATTGAGTCTTTCAGCACCTGATCAAATAAACAATAAAATATTTAACAGTCAAATAATCATACATATTTTTATTTATCTTGGTGTGAAAGTAAAATAGTGACTCTTTGTTTTAATATTGTATGAACTGCTAAGCTGAGATGCCTATGTGTTATTTAAAAATGTTGTGATTTCAGTGAGTTCATTGATCTTTCATGAATAAGCTCTAGATAACCTTTACTTATTGTTTCAAAGTTGTTATTGTAAAAACGATTCTATAAATTTCAAAAATCTTTATTTGCAAGTGATTTAATATTCTAAATTTTTCACCATGTCTAACATACTTATTTTCAGAAAAATAGCTTTGAATGAAAATATTTTAAAGAATCTAAATGTGTACCTTAGAATTTATTCTGTAATTCTTAAGACATTTATACACTATTACTGCAATACAAAAGAAACATAGCAATTTAACCTTAATTTCTGAGCAATTTCTATTATTGCAGTGCCTATCAGCTTACTGTCAGTATTGGCTGTCCATGTAAAATTCTCTGGCTTCAATCCATATTCCTCACTTTTTTCCTTTATCCTACGTTCAAAGCATAATCACATAGATCTCCTGGCTTTCATTATCATTTCTCTGTGCTTAACTCACGAATACACAGGCCTAACTTGAATACTATTTCTGAAGTTTAAACGTCCATCTATCTGTCTGTCTGTCTGTCCAATCTATCAGACAGTTTCATTTAAAATGAAGGCCCTGTAAATATCATTAAAGTACGTGACGAAAAATGGATTAATCACTTTAACACAAACTCTTGCATTTTAACTGATCTTTCCCATTTACACAAATTAGTGCTGAATTTTATGCTCTGTTTAATTTAATTCCTTCACCAAGCACACTACTGACCAAGCTAAAAATCTGAGAATTATAAGCTATCCATAACATTCAACTTCGGCTTAAAGTCAACAGCACTCTTAGTATCTTCAGCATTTAACAAGTAACTAGCAATTAAAAGTATCTTAGAATCTATAGCCAGAATATGTTAAAGATAGACATTTTACCACTCTGCTATTATATTACCTCATTAAAACCTCCTTCTGATTTTCTAATTTTGCCTTGTGTGGCATCCTTCACAATCCATTTTCTATAGAGCACTCATAGAAGTTATTATTCTGCCTGCAACAATTCAGTGGTCCTACCAATCAGGGCAAAGATCAAATCATAGACATGATACACCAGTCCTTTATAGTGTGGTGAGCCCTCTAACTCCCTAGTTTATTCCTTTGCTATTTTCTAATTATCTTCTATTCCATTCATTTCACTGAATTCTAAGACATTTGGTGCATATTTTGTGACTTTTAAAAAAATCCGTATAGGACTGGGGATATAACTCAGTGGCACAGCACCTGCCTGGCAAGCACAAAGTTCTGAGTTCATTTCCTGGTACCAAAAAAAAAAAAAAAAAAAAAAAATTCCATATGTATGACATTTTCAGAGACTCTGATTATTCTTTCATATTAGATAGAATATTCACTGAAATCTCTCCCAAATTCCCATTCCCCGGTATGATTAATGTTTCTCTGATCTGTAGGGCTTAATTGATAAATGACTTCTTCCAAAAAAACCTCATAAGAACCCTTAAGAATAGTGCAAGTTCTCCTGATGTGTGTTCCATACTGTTTTGTACTCAAAATTTAAGTTTGCTCAGTTAGAACGCTATTATAAGTAGTAAACTATGGTTCTACTTCACATGATTTTGTACACTGGAAATGAAGAATACATAAATATTGTTTCCTCATTTTTCTAGCAATTTAATATTACATTATTTTTATAGAAAATAAAAGCAGAATGTATGAAATAACTATCTAAAAGCCAAAGGCAATTCAGTGTGTCTAATCCTCCTTGACTTCATTTTCCAGATAACAGTAGAAAATAATGAATTAGCTTAAATAACCATTACACATCCATTCCGAAAACAAACAATAAAGCCAAAACTTCAATCGTTAGGTTCTTAACCAGGCTAATAGAATGTAGAACATCTTTTTCACCTCGGTGATAAGGCATCCTATTAACCCAAATATCATCTGATTGGGAAAAAAAGAAATGACTCTCCCTATATGCTCTCTGCAGTGACATAAATCACACAGGTTTTGAAAATGTGCTCTTTCCCCTACTCACAGAGAAAACCTCAAAAATACAAATGGGAGCCTCTTATCAACTGTCAGAAAGATAGACAGAAACGTGTGTCATTTCAAGAGCTTAATCTGTTCTGTTAGCAGTGGAAAAATTCGTATGTGGAATTCCTCTGCATCCATCCCAGCCCTAATGTAATTTTTGAACAGTAAACCCACTTTCAAATAATTTGAAAATTAGTTACATCATTCTGAGTTATGACAATTTTTAATATTTTGTTCTGCTCATTTAGTACATTTGTCATTAATTATGTTTTTATATGGAATGATGCCTTGAAAGATAAAAAAAAGCATAACACATGTAAATCATTGCTAAATTGATAGCTTGAAAGGATTACATGATTGGTTTTAATATATTTATATATGCTCTGTGGCTCAAATGCCTATTTGAACAAACCCGGTTTAACTTTGCAAAATCATATTTAATTTGTGTGCTAATGGTTAACAAAGGCCACTCTGAATATAGTTCGTCAGATCTATAGTATTTATATATTAGAAGTCTAAATCACCTTCTTCATGGCATTTTGAACCATCACGGTTATTACACAATCCTCTAGGTACCATTATGTAATGATTGCATGCATACAAAAATGATAGTTAATTTCAGGTGTCAACTTCATTGAATTAAGGGATAACCAGGTATCCGGTAGAGCATTGCTCCTGGTATACCCATGAGAGTGTTTATAGAAGAGCCTGGCATCTGAATTATAGATTAATTATCTGCACCCATTTGGGTTGGCCACCTTTCAGGCACACCTGTGATGCACAGAACAAAAACGTAAAGGAAATGTGGTTTCACTCATTACCTTTTGGAGTTCAAACACACTTTTCCTCCTATTCCTGGACATCAGAACTGGGTTGCCTGATCTTTGAATTCTATGACTTAGGAAGGAGTAACGGTCGAGCCTCTGCCTTAGGACACTGCCAGCTGGGAGAGTTTCACCCTCTCTCAACTGTGTCCAGTGGGCAGCCTTGGGCCACGTTCTCCTCTTTCTGTGTGCGCCATCACCAGTGGGTACCAAAGAAAAGGGGCCGCTCTTTGCTAAGCTGACAGACTGACAGTGTCTTACCCATGCCATTCTGTCCTCATTGCTCTGGGCAGGACCGAGTGGAAAGGCCAAGCCCCCACCCTTAGAATTTCCTGCAACATTTCCAGCGTCTCTAGAATCCTGAATTTCTGGGAATGTATTTCCTCTCTTGCCAAATATAGACCTTGTCTTGAGAGGAGAACAAGAGTGTTTGGAGGCCCTTGCTTGGACCACATGGAGAATGTGCAGCTATTTATTTTTCTTTACTCAGTTATAAATGTACTCTCTCCAGTAAACAGGCTGCCTTCCCTGGAGAAAAATAGTTTCTCATATATTTATATCTCTATCTGTCTATCTGATTGATTCTCTGTTTGAATAACCTTGACTAATTATGCATAAGGACACTCATTGTGTGCCGAAGTCCGCTCAGGTTTTTTACATATATTAACGCTTGCTTGGTTCTGGCAACAAATCAGTGGGGTGAAGACTATCACCCACATTTAAAAGTGAGGAAACTAAGATATACAGTATACTCCGTAGGTTACAAAACTGCCGTGCACACAGTAGTCACAACTCTATTACTTAAACTAATAGATATTGGTCAACATTATCTGTTTCCAGTGAAGTTACAGGTAAGTATGTGACAGAATTTTGACACAAACTGAATTCTAAGTGGAAGAATCTGAGATAGCTTATACTTCCTGAAAGAAATCAACAGCTGTTTCTTACTCTCCCACTTTCTCCTGTTTACCTTGATAACACATATAGCCTCAAGCAGCTGGAGTTATTTTGTGAGTTCAAGACAATAAATGTGAAAGAAAAACAGGAGGGAAGAAAGAGAAGCATAGAAAACTGCTCCACAAATCAAGTTAAATAATCATAGCCAGCAATTACTTTCTGTATCTGTTTTTTGAAAAAGAAAAATCGAGAAACTCAATGGGCATGGTTCCCCAGGGAGGAAATAACCTGAAGGGAATGACTTGTTAAATCTAAAATAAGTTTTGAAGGAAAGTAGATTTTCAAAATCACTTGTTTTTTTATCAACTTTAGAATGAAAGTCAAACTGATCAAATTCTTGAAAATTTTGTAGTATAAAAACATTTTAAAAAATGACAATTTGAAATAGAAAAGTGAGTCTTTTGACTCAACAGATGGGAGATTTTATTTCATTGAACAAAGTAAAACCTTTAATTTGGCCAATGATACCAAAAGTACTAATAATTTAGGAAAGAATTTCAAGAATTACTAGTGGATACAACAAAAATTTCTTCAATGCTTGTTGCAAACAAATCCTGCTGCTAAGTCAAGAAGTGGCTTTTTAAAAATGAAATGTGTTTTGTATATTGGCTAATGATATTCCTCTAAGTTGTTGCCATTGAAATTAATATTTAGACTGATACTTATTTTTGTTTTAGAAGAACATATTCTAATGTTAAATAATAATAGGATATTAAATTATATTAAAATTACTACTTCTATGTATTATTATGTTAGCATGTATGAGTTTATCAGTGTACTATGAATTTCTTCATTTATCTGATAAACCAAGGAGCCTATTTTATCACATTGAATTTTGTTATTTCACTGAAAACTGTAGGAAAGTCCACTTACACTTTTAAATTGTGAAACAAATCAGTAAACTAATGAGCACTTACTGAATTTTTAAATTCAATGCACATTTTTCTCTTCTATAAATTCAAAATCTCTCTAAAAACCATCCTAAAAGTATTTTGATTCTTTCAAGAAATGTTTTAATGTGCATTTTAGGTTATCCCTACAGCCATCGCTCTTTTAAATGATCTAAAAATACCATATCTTCCTTGTCTTGCAAATTGGAAGTAACTTGTCACTCTATATCAATGCCTTCAGTTGTTTTGGTGAGGACTGTTATGAAACATTACCTTCCCAAAAAGAGCCAAGCATTAAGTCAGATCTGAAACACTCAGTTTCATGTTAACAGTGAGGTTCTCCATCTCAAAAGAAAACCATAGTTCTTTGCACCCAGAGCATTGTTTCACTTGTGAATGAGAAACTAGAATAATAGTAGCTGTTTTTAGTGACAAAATCCAAAAATATGCTGTTTGTAGGGTGGCACAATAATTGCTGGACTTGACATTTGAAATGAACCCTGTGCAGGCCCCAGTTTGAAGTTTTAAAAATTGCAAGTTGAGGACATATCAGCAGCTCTCCAGGAAACTGTTTTCATATTCATAACACAAGCTAAGGTTTACAAGAATATTTTAAAATTTCTTTTTAGCTTGAAAAGACTGGTTTCTGTCTCCAAACCTTGAAGCTTTGCTTTTTCACTGGACAATAACTAAATAATACCCTTGAAAGTTAGTTCTTATAAATTAGGTCCTGTTAGCTATTAAAGTCTGCTAATAAGACCTCAGTATTACAATCTAAAGCAGGGGAAATCATCTTTTGTACTTTTTGATTACTTTAGAAATAAGTTTACTACAATGTGTGTCTATAAGTGTATTTTTCATGTATTTATATTTATATCAGACTCTTCTAAAACTTTGAGATTCCATGAACACCTAATATCACATGGCTCCACATATCAAAATCTTTTAATCATTTTTTGTTGCACCAAAATGGAGAGCTTCAGAGTAATCTCTCATAACACTGCATAATCGCTGCCCCTTTACCTCCTCTCTAGCCTCACCTGGAAATTTTCCCCTCATTCTCCATCAGTTTATGGGCCTCCTCACTTTACGATGAACAACACGTATCCTCCCCAGTCTTGGAACTTCCTTGCTCATACATCTCTATGGTTCTATCTTTGTTACTTTCAGATCTTTAAGATAGTATTTCCTTAGTGAGAAGCTGCATAGTTTACTTATTCAAAATTGCTATTCAGTCTACCAATTCCCTGGCTGGATTCTTTGATTTAACTTTTTAATTGAACTTATTTTCATTTTTGTGTTTAAATATGTAGAACATTAGCTCCAACGACTGTTCATGGTTTTGCTCTAAGCCCATACTCAATAAATCAAGCTGAAGAATATATGAATTAATTAATTAATTTAGAAAACATGCAGAATAGACATATTTAGTAAACACAGGTAAATGTAGCCCTTTCACTTTCCCTATGTTCAAATTACAAGAGATAGTATAATAGAGACACAAATTATGGCCCATTTTTTTTATTTTGCTTATAATCCTGTTTAAGGCTCCATCTACCAAATATTTACTCTACTCCATTTTCTCTCTCTCTCTCTCTTTTTTTTTCTTTTGTTTGTTTTGAAATCCTTTATTGCATTCATTGTTTTGGTTATGTTGTT
Organism: Dasyprocta punctata; assembly: GCA_004363535.1. NCBI lineage: Eukaryota > Metazoa > Chordata > Mammalia > Rodentia > Dasyproctidae > Dasyprocta > Dasyprocta punctata. The sequence goes on along the minus strand of RJWM01038789.1, from coordinate 8,353 downwards.
TCTATTCTATTCTGTTCTATTCAATTTTTACTTTGTCTGAAAGTATCTGCAGCTATTTTGAAGATGACAAAAGGCATTATGCTATTGTTGGTTTCATAAGATTTTGAAGTCCTGTATCACTTATGCTGGTTCATCTTTTCTTTTTTAGGAAATGATTTTTTTTTATTTTTAGAAAGCAAAACAGAAAAAAGGGTAGAATACAGAATTTCAAAAAAAGCAAGAAATCAATACTAGTTAATATATTAGATATTGTTATCTTAGAAGTGGTTGTTCAAGTTATGAAATCTAGACACACAAAAAAATCAGACAAAGAATGACACCACAATCTATTCTTTCTAATGAACTAACAGAGAATTAGTAGTATAGTTATCTATCTTGCATACTTATACACACATACAGTTATATGTTTTTTGAACCCTTTCTTTCCCTTTTCTTATTACAATATCTATTGTACATTTTGGATCTTATTACTCTTTCAGTTTTTTTACACTATTAATTATTTTTTACACTAGGGAGACAATATATTTACAAATGTGAGTCTGATTTATTTCACTTATAAGTATAGTCTCGAGTTACCTCCATTTATATATAAAGGCCTCAAGATCATCTTTTTTATAGCTGAGTAATATTCCATTGTATAAAAATACCACATCTTTCTCATCCATTCTGCATTTGATGGGCATTTTGGTTGTTTCTAAGATTTAGCTATTACAAATTGTGCTGCTATTATCATGGGTGCACATATATCACATATAGCACCAGTTTTTCTGGGAAAATCCCCAGAAGGGGATTAGCTGGATTGAAGGGGATTTCCAGTCCTAGTTTTCTGAGGAATCTCCATATTGATTTCCACAGTGGTCACACCAGTCTACACCAACAGTGGAGAAGGGTTTCTTTTTCCCCACAGCCCCGCCAATATTTGTTATCAGTGGATTTCTTGATGGCAGCCATTCTCTCTGGAGTGAAATGGAATCTCCGTGCCATTTTAATTTGTATTTCTCGAATGACCAGCGATGTTGAGCACTTCTTCATATATTGATTTGCCATTTGTATTTCTTCAACTGAGAAGTGTGTGGTCATTTCAGATGCCCATTTTTGGATTGGGTCTTTGAATTTGGGGTGCCTGATGTTTTTCAGTTCTTTATATGTTCTGGATATAAGTCCTTTGTCTGAGGGACAGTTGGCTAGAAATCTTTCCCAGTCTGTGGGCTTTCTTTTCACTTTATTGGTGATTTCTTTTGAAGTGCAAAAGATTTTAATGAAATGAGATCCAAGTTGTTGATTCTTCGAAGTACTTCCCATGCAGTTTGCATTTTGTTCCCATTTTCTCTTTTCACCCAGTGCGACATTTGGACAAAAAATTCTATTTAGTGGGAATTTTTAGAATAAAACAATATGATGACCAAAGAGAACACTCAATAATTGAAGATATTCCTCACCTGAAATTTGGCAAGTATTTTTAGATTTTGATTCCTACAAAATAGCATGCATCTGTCTTTATGCTCAATGTAAATTAATGCTACTCCTACTCAGTATTACCAATTTCTTGCTCTACTATCATTACATGGATTTATTTTCCCACAAGTGTCTTTAAGTAAAGTACATGAAAATAAATATCTGTTTCTATGCTATTAATAATAGATATCAATTACAACAAGAACATAGAACTCCCACCCCTACGCATCTGTTTGGCTTTGTGATAGAAGAAGTGGAAATTGAGATCTGAAGTATTTTTCTTTGAGGAACTCCCTGAAAAGGAAAGTGAATTCATTACCTCAAAAAGTTGGCAGAAATTGAGAAAATTCTCTTATGCATTTTAACTTTGTTAATTCATTCATTCTATTCCTAGCTCCATTTGATTCGACTAAGGATAGTTATGATCACTATTTCCTCAGCAGTGTAATAGCAGGGGAAAAATGAAGTTGTTCCCAAAAACTGTGAACAGTACTACTCATATTTAGTAATTTTTGCCTAAGTGATATTTTACTAAAATAGGTTTTGGCAGCCTTAAATTCCTCCTCAGAATAAATGTCATGTAGCTCCTGAAAAATGCTAACTCAAAATATGTGCCTTTCATAAATGTAGTTAAAAGCTATCATTAATAGCTCAAAATTGATTGAATTAAACAACATCTGCTTTTAGAACTAAAGCCCCTAACAAATAATGTGTTATTCTGGCAAGTGGGAATACACACATTTCAGATATCCTGTGGCATGTCACACACACAAGAAAATTAGCTTTCAAAATGGCATGTCAACATTAATTTTCATAGTTTTGTAATATTGCTAATCATAACCAATGGGGTTAGACAAAAACACCTGCTGTCCTTTCTGCTATTTGTTTGGAAAATTAGTTTCAAAGTAGCATGACTTCTATATAACTGGATTTCCGCCCTGGAGTAAAGTGTCCTTAAGTGTTCTTGCAGTGTCAGCGGTTGGTGTAAACATAGCATTCTGAAGGGACTAAATACAATTTCAAATGAAGAGACTTGCATTACTTTTCTTGATAGATTTTCCGATTCCAAAATCAAATGAAACAAAAACAATTTTTATTTATGAAGTAGTTACCTAAAGAGAAACTGAAGAATGATTTAACTTTACAAAATATTTTGCTATTTGCATATGAAATACTTTTGATTCTATCTTGTTATCTTATGCTTAATGAGTTTGAGTGCATATGTTTCCTGAAATGTTTGCATAAAAAATACAAATTCATTTTTTCTACATGATTATGAAAACAGTACTTTGGGCTTAGGGCCACTATAATCCAAATGGTTATTCACAAAGTTAAAAAAGATATTACTCAATTAAATCAAGTTAAATTGCTGAAAAGGGAGCAATTGCCAATACTTTTGGTATTCAAATTCATACTTCATGCAAAATATAGTTGACCTTGTCAAAATAATGCCTTTGCAGAAAATAGAACTAATTTTTTTCAATTGTTTTAGAATCCAGTAATTCCTTGTTAGAGCTGACTGACTCCTTATTATTCAAAATGAACTAATTCAACTGGATGCATCTTCTTAAAGGTTGTACGGATGTCATATCAATGTTTCACTGTGTATGTGGAGCAATTTTCTGTCAGAACCTTGTTTTAATATAAGTGAAAATGTGCACTTTATAGTATGTGCCATTTAGTATGGTAAGTTTCTAGTCTATAAAAATTATAGAAAGCCTTAAAAATTATGTTTAGGAGCCCATATTCAATGTGGATTAATTTTTAATAACTTTTGCATGAAGTTTTCAAACACACATGAACAGTAGGGATTTCACCTGAACCCCCAGGGGCTGCTAAATAAAAAGTAATAACATTTCTTTCAGCCAACTAGAACATTAATAAATTTGAAAACATCCATATATATGAGGAGGAGGAGAGGGAGAAAGAAATTTTTTCAACATTGAAATGCATAGAAAAAACCTAAAGTATGCATTAGTTTGTTAATTTATTCAATAAACTTTTTTAGGATGCATTTTTTAAAAAATTTAAGACATATTCATCCGCACAATTTCTTTAATCTGGTCATTTTATGACTTTCTTGGTTTGTTCATGAGAAAAGTTATTTTTTTTTTGTTTTGCTAGTAATAACAGTTCAAATCTAAAATTTTAGAATTTCTTGAGATAAGAATAAAGGAAAGAATAATTGCTATTTATAATTTTCCTGATTTTCTGGTTTGCACCAAAACAAACAAAAGGGTCATATATATTAATTTCTAAGTTATCATTATAATAATTAATATGAAACACTTTCCTTTTTCTAGATCATTTCTAATTTTTAAGACATTGCTTTGAAGTAAACTTTTAACTGCCCCTTTCTCTTTAACCATTTTTTTTAGTAAGGTTCATTTTTGTAGATATCTCTACTTCAGGAAATGATTTAATACTCTTTTAAGGCATATTACTGAGGAAATTCATAGCAGGGACAGGTAAATAATCAATGATAAGATTTCATTGCAGTTTACTTCATCTGATGAGGGCCAACATATTTTGGGTTGCACAAAATGCTAGCTACACAGATATTACTTTGAAGATCACTCGGCATGAAGGACTGCTGTGCTGTCCATGCACCGTCCAGCTCTGGATTCCATGTGGGCCGCACTTCAAAGCTCACGGGCTCAGGAAGAGCACTGCCAAGACACTATTCAACACAGCACAGTGCGACCCGCTCCTCAGAGAGCAACTACTTGCTCGCCTGGTTATTTTGTGATAAATTCAGTAGCCCATTTGTGAGCCCACCAAATCTAGCAAGTACATAACTTACCATGGAATTCCTTTCTATCATTTCTTTCAAATGAATACATTGCAGTTATTCTTACTTTTTAAATTTATTTTGTATTTTGAGAAAAAAGGTGTTCAATTGTTCTTTCTGGTTACAACTAAAATAAATTTGAAAAAAATCCAAAGTTTAGTCATATGAAACTAGTGATTCTAATTTGTAAACATTATAAAATTCTGAAGAGTGTACTGCTTCCTTATTACTCTCAGTATTGTCTTTCTTCTACTACAGCATTATTTAATTGCAACATTCCTAATGTACCATAAAGTATTTCATAATATAATTTTACTAAAAAGGCTCTAGGAAAAAATATAGAATATGTGTACTAGAAAATACATCATATTAGAAAGCGCTTGGTAAGATCATCAACTACAATATGCAAATATTGTCATTATAAAGTATCCTTTCTTTTAATGACAAGCATTTAAAAAATTATTACACCAAGCTGGCTCATATTTTAATGAAGTTTGTATTATTTCTTATGTAACAAATCTCTAGTTTTGTTTCTTCAACGTGCCTGTACCTTTGGAAGATTTTGCTACAAGAGTGTCTGTTTTGCAAAGTTTCAAAATAACAGATACAAAAATACAAAATTATCTTATTTCCAAGCAAAAAGAAAATTATTACACACCTAATCTTAGTTAGGTAAAAATATTTCAAATACCCCTGGCCATCGGTAAACAAATGATAGCATTGTTGTCAAAAACAGCTTTGAAATAAGAACTCATAATGCCTACACATGACACAGTTATAGATTTAAGGGCAAAAATATTAATCTATGACATAGAGATTTGAAATTCATCCTGGATAAATGTGAGCAAGACACTATTCAACACAGCACAGCACACTTTCAACAAAGGTGAAAGTGCCATGAAATGAAATTACTGTACATATGAAATCATGAATGAATCAGGCAATTGATAAAGCTTAAAACAAAAAAGTAGAATGGCCATTTCCTACTAAATATTGTCCAAAATAGCCTAGAGCTATAGCTGCCTTTGTTAATGGAAGACTGGCACTAGCAAAATCAGAGAAGAGCACAAGAATATATTTGATTACTTGAGAATATGAAGAGAATGAAAATTGTACATTGATGTGAGAGATAAAACAAAATGTTTTATAAATGTCAAAATAAAGCAAATGGAAATACTGCTAAACTAAAACCAGAGAGCAAGGAAATTTGCACAGTTAAAAAGGAAGATTCTGAGTGTTTGGTTCAGTTGGAAAGTACTCATCCTGCAGAATGAAGCCCTGGGTTTGATCCCAGTGAAAGAGAGAGAGAGACAGAGAGAGACAGAGAGACAGTGAAACAGAGAAATAGAGACAGACTCAGACAGAGAGACAGAGAGGCAGAGAGACAGAGACAGAAAGAGAACAAAACATACATTAATAGAATCTGAAAATGAACAGAATATAGATAGCTAAAAATTAAATATGTATGAATATCAAATTTTCTCTAAAATCAGTTTAAAATTTATAGAAGTAAGTAATATTTTTTTCAAATAATGCTCACTTCATATTACATTGGTCACTGTAGTTTGAAATATATGAAGGTGTGGACAAAACGTGATTTAGTTTATTCACAGAAAACTGTTATAAACACGTAAAATCAGTGAGTACATACTAAGTTCTAATTATCTGTCTAGTCTCATTTTAAATAATATGTAAAGGAAGTGGTAGTAGAAGGAGTGCTTAATAAGTCAGCAGTTGTCTTTGTGAATTCCAAGTATCTATTTCATTAAGAATTCAGACACATTTTAAACATTTAACATATAATTAGAAAATAAATTATGAATATGCTATTATGTTTAGGAAAAGCATTAAAAATGTACACACCCTGCACGTACACCCAAAGAGATGGCATATGAATTGGTGCATAGGTAAAATACTATTAAGTGAAGATGGATAATAAGGCGATATTACTATGGAGAATAACATGTTACATGGGTAAGCAGTAGACTGACAACAATATTTCTGCGGTCTTCTGTTTCATTTGTAAATCCCATCATCAGTTTAATCTCAGCATGCATAATATGGATCCTCTCTCTATTTTAAAATATTTTTCCATTGGAGTCATTATTCATTCCATCACAAAGTATTCAATTTATTCATTTGTTTATTCTTGGGTTGATTTATTCAAATTCTCACTGCCAGTAGGTACAAATACTGCACTGGGTAGAATCGTCTTTCCATCCCAAATTCATGTGTACCCTGAATATCAGACCGTGACTTTATGTGGAAGTAAGATCTTTGCTTAGTGGATTCAGGCTCTGACCCAAATACCATTGCCCTTATCTGAAGAGAAGATACCATAGGCAGAAATGTAGAGGGACAAGGCCATGTGAAAATGGAGACGGAAATTGAAGTGATGAGACCACAAATCAAGAAATATGATTATTCTTGACAACTACTAAGAGATAGGAAGAGGCAGGTAAATCATTTTTCCTAGAGTCTGTAGAGCCAGCTTGACTCTGTCAACAACTTGATATCACATTTTTAGCCTTCAGAACACTGAGAAAAGAAGTGCCCTCGTCTTATGTTATACAATTTGTGATCATCTGCTGCAGCAAAGCTGAGGAAGCCAACAGAGACATAGGTATAGATATAAATAGATAATATTTTGTTTCAGTTAGTGTGAGTATTAAGATGAGTGAGTCTAAAACCATGTCATTCAGAAGCTGAGTCAAGTACATAGAACCTGGGAATCACCACTGGAACCCCAGATCTCTGGGACAATCATCACCCTACCTGAGCCTCCAGCACACTGCTGCTGAGTGTTCTGCATGTGCGAATCTCATCCACTTACTTATCCTGAGGCGTTTCTGTAGCTAGATGCTGGGGTGACTAGGTCAAGGTGACCGCTGCTTAGACATGGCTGTAAATGGTCACATTCTGGGTTAGAGGACTGGCTTATTCACTACTTAGTATAATGTCTGCTGTTTGCTCAAAAGGTGTTGAACACTTGGCCCTGGGCCTCTTGTTTGGGGTGAGAATCTTGCATGTAAAGCATCTAACTAGATCCCCTCACATAACCCTATAAGAATTTAATGCAAAAGGGAATTGACAAAAATATTTTCATGCTTACACTGTTCACTGTGAAATGATTAATAAAGTCCTTTGTCTCTGATTTAGGAGCCCTGTGTCTTAGATAGCTGCATGAAACTTTGCGTAAGTCCTGCCCTTTTATTATTGAACAAACTGGTTAGAGTCTCCAAAATGTCTTCATTTCTTCTCTTTGCTACATAGGAAGCCATGCGAAATAATTGTATTATAAGTGGTATATTCCCTTATATCTCTAAAGAAACCTGAACTATAGGGAGCAGGTGACAATAATGTATATTTTCATTTTTAGATTACAAAATATTTTATAGTACATACAAGCTGCTTATTAAATATTTAACAACGAAAATGAAACTGTGATATATAGATGCTATTCAAATAAATAATTCCAATTTAAACAGTCTAAATCTATTTTAGAAGGATAATTCATCTGTACCATGCAATTAAGGCATAATTTTGAAATGAAAGGATTATATGTAACAAATTAAATTGACCCTGATTCAAAGTGTATCAGAGGAGAGAGAGATGTGCAAAGTTGATGTACAAGAAGGGGACACAGGAGTTGTCTCAAACAATTAGTGTGTATTTCCATAAAGTCAACTGTGCCTCTTAGAGCCAAAATTAGTGTTTATATATAACTAAGATCTTTAAATCTTATATATAACTATTCCTTTGACTACATCAGATACACGAATCAGCTTCTTGAACGTCATGAGAAAATAAATTCCACGGAGTGTAGTGAAGGTGACTAAGAAATTTAATTAGATCAGGACTCACAGTATACCATGAGTCAGACAATCATGAAAATTAGAGCAGGATAGGACCTTGGAGATCACCTTGTTTAACACCTTCATTTGGCAGACAAGGAAATTGAAACCAGATTGGCAAGAATAATTTCCCAAGGTCACACAGATAATTAGAAGTAGAACAAGGCCTCAAACATAAGTATTCAAAATCCAGCTAGGGTTCTTTCAACTGAATAAAGGTCATGCTATTTCAAATCATTAAAAAACACAATGG
>RJWM01038788.1:0-16571 GCA_004363535.1 Dasyprocta punctata | reverse complement strand
AAAATGTTTCAATTCTTTCTAATTTTTGGTAATTATCAATGGAGCTGCTATAAATTCTCATGAGCAAGTTTATGTTTCTCCCAAGTAACTAGCTAGGAGTAGAGTTATGGGTTATATGATTTAACCGAACATTAAATTTTATATGAAACTTTCAACTTATTTTGCAAAGTATTTGTACTATTTCACATTCCTAGCAAGAGAGGAGAGTTCTAACTGCCCTGCAGCTTGGCCAGCATTTGATTTTATCAGTTTTTGTTGTTGTTGTTGTTGTTGTTGTTGCTGTTGCGTTGGGCACTGTTTCTTTGTTATTTTAGCCATTTTATTTTTTTTTATTTTTATTTATTTATTTTTTTTATTTATTTTTTTTTTGTGGCACCGGGGATCGAACTCACAACCTCGCACCTGCCAGACAGGCGCTTAAGCCACTGAGCCAAACTCCCAGCCCTGGTTTTTTGAGGCAGGGTCACACTATGTAGCTCGGGCCGGCCTTGCGCTTGCGTTGTAGCCCAAGCCGGCCTCGAACTCACAATGCTCCACCTACCTCAGCCTCCCGAGTGCTGGGATTATTTTAGCCATTTTAATAGATAAGTAGTAATATCTCATTATGACTTCAATTTGCATTGCCCTAATGGCTAATGACATTAAGCCTCCATTATATGCCTATTTGTCACATGTACATCTTTAAGGCAGAAGTGTCTGTTCAAATATTTAACTTACTGTATTTTTAAAAAATTGTATTTGTTTCTTCTTGTTGAGTTTTGAAAGTTCTTTGTATATTCTGGATACAAGTCCTTTACTAGGGGAAGGATTGCAAATATTTTGACTCCATTTGTAGCTTGTCTTTGTATTCTCATAATGACTTTCTCAGAGCAGAAGTTTTTTGGGGTTTATTTTTTTCCCCCTCCCCAGAGCAGAAGTTTTTATTTTGGAGAAATCTGCTGAAATGCCTTCATAATTTTGTCAGGCATTAACTGAGCATATCTGTATGGTGCTAATTCTGGACTTTTTGTTCTGCTCTATTGTGCTGTGTTGCTGGAAATTTTAACACTTTAAAAGTTGAGATTACTGTATTTCCTTTATTAAGTAAGAATTTTGTATTTTGTAAAATAGACAAAATTGCCTTTACTCCAAAGTAATCTGCAAAGATAAATGGCTATATTAATGTAAAATTGAAACTCATATAATGTCTCTTGATTTGCTCAAGATTTAAATGAAACTTCAATAAATATATTCTGTAATAAAGTTGGTGGCATAAAAGCATTTACCACAGTATTTCTCAAGCATTTCTTGTAGATCCTATATGAGGTGTGTCACCAGAATCAAACAAATTTCCATGGTCACGGTTATTTCAGACACCCAGCCTACTCCTTGGTATGTCTCCATGGTAACTAATGATGTACATATCGCAGAGTCTGTATCGTCCTGTAGTCAAGGGACATTCTAATGTTATTTAGCCCAGAAGGTTCCAAGCATAATACTTGTATCATCATTCAGTTCTTATAAACTTTTCCTAAAAGATTACATTTGGTTTGTGTTCATATATTTGTGATTTTATTTTCCTTTGAATAGAAAATCCCCAAAATAGTTTTACAGTCTTGTCATTATATATATATATATATATATATATATATATATATGATTTGAGTGCTCTTCTTTTTAACCTACTTTTCTACTGATTATTAACTGAATATTTTCTACCGTTTTTGTAACTGGAGTGTTTCTGTGGGAAATAAGTATATTGTGTATGATGGACAAAGGACAGAAACTTGAAATTTTTATGGAGTTACATTCACTGTACAAACAAAATTAGTCACTATACTTACAAATCAAGCTCCTAAAATAGCAGACCTTACAGTATTTGTTGCAGTTCATTAATATAGATTTTTTAAAGATATAACAACATTGTAACAGGCTCTTAACCCTCTTTAAAATAACACAGGGAAAAACAAAGTGCAAAGTGCTTCTGTCTTAGCTACTTTCCCATTTCTGGAACAAAATACCCAACACTTACAACCTAAAAGAACAAAAGTTTATTTTGGCTTAAGATTCTCAGAGGATTCAGTTCATGGTTGGCTGGCTCTGCGACAAAAAACACATGGCAGAATGACATGGTGGAGGACAGCTGCTCATCCTGGGCATCAGAGAGAGAAGGAAGAAGCTGAGGACAGGACACATCCTTCAGGCCATGCCCCACTGTCCCATCCCCAACCCTCTCCCATCACCTAACAGCACTTACAATTGCTGAACTCACCCATCGATGAGTCCAGTGACGCATATAGTCACCCATGATCCTATCACCTTCCAAACACATGAGCTTTTGGGAGACATTTAAATCTAAACCATAACAACTACTATAAATAAACTTCATTTGGAAATCAATCATATAATTTGAAAATTAGCCAAGATAATTATTACAAAAAATAAAAGTTAGCTAGAACCTTTTGTAATGAAAAGTAAACACAATTACCTCTGGACAGTTCATGATCTAAAGAAAAACTTTAAATTGATTTTAGATTAAAAAGTTGTGATCTTCACATTTAATAGAATAAATCAGATAATATTTATGGAAAAATATGCAGGATTTTTAAAGTACTGTCTTAATAATATGGATTAGATTAAAACATATTAAGTATTCTATGCAAGTACTCATATAGTATTTCATATGCTAATTATTTCTAACCCAACTAATCAAGTTACATATTTAAAAATGTATCAGTCTATGTTATAACTTGGAATGGAAAACAAGAGTCTACTTAAAATTGTTGACAAAATAGAAGGGTAGAAAACTTGAAGTTGAAATTAGCAAAGAATTTTCTACTGACTGAAAATATCTAGAATCTAAAATTTTTCTCAGTGAATGTTTTAGAGCACTGTGCCTATCTGTTAGGAATCTAACCAACTGTAATAATATACTTTCAATTCCAAGGCAATTCCAATATGTTGAAGCATCTTGGCTCTCACTCATATCTAGTAAATTACTTGCTCCATGTAATTCCAGAATTAATCTCAGTACAGGTTTAAGAGCATGACATTTTTGTATCATGTTTCTCAATTCAATATAGTTCTAATGTCATTTTGCAATATGATATTATGATACATAAAAATATGACTCTATGAAATTACTGATAAGATGCTTCATCCACAATGATTTCCTTGTATCATTGTGCCTCTAGCACTTGTAAAATGTCATCGTTTTCATGTAAATGCCAATACTTTAAATATGTAAACACAATTTTATGAATCATTAATAGTCATAGGAAATAACTGTGCATATAAGAAAGCAATATTTTAGGGCATTCTGCAGTTTTCTCTACATTTTGACTTTTCAGAAATTAATTTCAATTTTGTTAACATCATTGTATGTGTTTAATGAAATAATTAAAATACATTAACTCCTTTTCAGATAATAGTTTCCCGTTATCATCTATCTCACCCATGCATGTTTATGTTTTTGTCTTCCTCAGGTTCTTTCAGCCGTCAGTTGTTTCTCATCTCTTCTCTTCAGTCATTCTGTGATTACAGACCATCACAAACAGAAGAAAATTCTAGAATATAACTCAACTATGCCAAGACAAATAAACATATAGCTATTAGATCCATAACAATATATATTTACTATAAGTTATAAAATGAAATTTAAATTTAGAAGGTAGAAATTTTATTTCAAGGGAAAATAATATTTCCACATATTTTTTAAAGACTTCTTTTAGATTTTCACAAATGGTGATTTCCTATTCTTTCTGGTAGAAGATATTAGCCTACCATGTAACAAAGATAATGAGAAACTAGTGTTTCTTCTACTGTATTATATTTTAATGCATACACATTGAATTGTAAAATTCATTGATAGAATATAATGCTCTACAAGTTAACATTTAATTTTTAAGAGATATATATAAAAGTAACTTCAAGGAATTTCTAAGACATTGTGTAAAATCTTGATATGTACTAAAAATATGTATCTTTTTTATTATTCCACAAGAAAACACCCTTAAAAATTCACATATTTCTGAATTAGTTTTAGACTGCAAATACCAGTATATTTTTAATCAACACTGTTGAAAAACTCAAAGTTACAGACACATGATGAAGAAATGTGCTCATGTCAAATATCACTCTATCCTTTCTTTTGTATATTTAAATGATCACTGATTTCTAAGCTTAAAATTTCATGGTTACCTCCTTCATGACTTATCCTAGATAATTTCAGGATGTGGGAAGGAGGATAGATTATGTTCTGAGGCTGAATGACCTAAGCAAACTTCTCCTTCATAGGCAAATTTCTAGCTAAGATTCTGCATATGCATCAAGGGGTCATTTCATATTCACTTGGTTTTCCAATCAAAAACCATTTTTTAAGAAATTCTCACTCTAACAGTGGATCTCCCTAGCTAATGTAAATCCTTCTTATCATTTCGGCAACAAAGCCTCTCCTTCATAAACTAGTGGCAGAACTTCCAGCTGTGCTATGTGGCTAGACTACACACAGGAGCATAGAGTTACCCAAACATTGTGCAGTGAGGTTTACTGAACACTGCACCGTCTCTGATTTTTTTAGGTTCAAATCCCAGTTTTATGATGTTCTAACATGACAACAGCCAAATTACTTAAGTTCTTTTTTTTTATTTAAGAGAAAAAAGACACAGAAAAGAAAGACAAAAAGTAAAAGAGACAAATAAACAACAACAAATCCAATACAATAACATTATAGGTTTACAAAACAAGATAGGAATTTGACAATGGTTGCAATATTGCATATCGTTACCTTCAAAAGGGTTGTGTAGATTAACAGATATAGACACATAAGATTGATTTAATCATGACTATTAACTATTCTTTTTTAATAACTAATACATTTAGTACTAAGACATTTTAGCTATCTGATGTATACATATATACAAATTTATGTCTTTTTCCTTTTCCCTTCCTTCTTTCCTCCTTTCCCCATCCCAATTGCTTTCTGCCTTTGCTTTTGCATTTTAAAAATGAGAATAATAAAAGTAATTGCACGGGCTTACAGACATTAAATGAATTAATTCATATTAAACAATAATAATGTTTCACATATAGTAAGTATACAATAAATGTCAGTTATTATTGTTGTTGTTGAAACTTTTTTTTTTAATTCTAAAACTGTCTTATCTCACTATTAAATGATCCAAGATGTTTTCAGCCCTGAAGATCTGAGTTGGAAATTCTTTTAGCTTCCATGGATATATGTAAATATTTCCAGAATCCTTAGGAACTCTGGCAGTTCCTCAAGTTAATTTAGGGTACCCCCAGAGCCTAAAGGGAAATTGCAAATTTGTCTGCTTCATTGATGGATTTACTTTTAGAAGCAATGTTTCATTTTAAGGTTTCTAAGGCTCCAACTCCTAAGGATTTTCCATTCTACTACTTAGCCTCAAATATTCCTAAATTATATGCTGAGTATTTATAGTCACTATCATGAAGGGAAAATCTTAAACTTCATTCATACTATGACCTATTAAGGCCTTGCTTTATCTAGACCCTGCCTCCCTAGTGCCTACCTCATCACATGACAGCTGCCTTCTCACTCCCTTCTATTTTCATTTCTCACTGCACATCACTGAGCTTTTTTGCAGTCGATGGACTATTCTGAGTCCTTTCCAACCTCAGCACTTTTGTCCATGCCATTCCGTTCCCCTGCCTACTGTGGCTCTTCTCAGTCACGGCAAGCATCGCATCTTTTAGGACTCCCCATCAGAGAGGTCTCCTACAACTGTACCAGGAACTTCTTCTCACCCTCATTATTTGGGTTCCTCTTTGTTACTTCTCTCAGCTGGCATCTACTTTATTTCTGTTGCTTCAGGCAGGATGGGGTGGGAAGGGAATCTGTGTCTTCTACCAAGTTCCATGAGGCCCATGTATTTTTCTTGTTATATTGTTATCATCTACCATATAGTTTCACATTAAATAATATTTGATGAATGGATGAATGACCAAATAAGAATGTTGTTAAAAGTTGGGCGTGGTGGCACACGCCTTTAATCCCAGCACTCGGGAGGCTGAGGTAGGAGTAGCGTTGTGAGTTCGAGGCTGGCTTGGGCTACAACACGAGCACAAGGCCTGTCTGAGCTACATAGTGCGACCCTGCCTCAAAAAAACTAGGGCTGAGAGTTTGGCTCAGTGGCTTAAGCGCCTGTCTGGTAGGTGCGAGGTTGATGTTAAAGTGTTTTTAAGTGAGGAATCTTTCTGATGCACATTAATGGATAAGTAATAAATTAGTATGTTATTGATTATATATGTACTTATACCTCAAAGTTTATTTCTGACAATATACTTATTCAATAAATTTTCTCTGTAATCACTTTTTAAAATTGTAGAGTAATAATAAATTTTAGCCTAAATTGTTATGATCTTAATCTAGTTGTTTTATAGAATAAACTTAGGTACTTATTTCTATGATCGCTCTGTGCTCCTAGGTTTTAAAAAGTGTCTCATATAGTAAGAACCATGGGTTCTAAATCTTCATAACCTCCAAATTTTGTGGTGAGACTATTTTAAATCACAGGAAATACTATATAATAATCATCTTTCTATTACAATGTTGCTAAGTCATTACAGCCACTTTTAATATGATAAATTTCCTTAAGTCCAGCCTGGTTTTTAAAAATGTAATTTTGTTACATTACTAAGTCATCATTAAGCCAAAGTCAAAATATTACGTTCATATATTGCTGTTTTAATAAACAATATACTATTAAGTGTTTTAAAGTAAGAAGCAAAACCAATTACCTTATCCTTATTCTGACACTGGTGATCTTTAAATGACTTCTATTTTTAAGGTAACAGGGAATTTTTACTTCAACTTTTGACGTACAATTCTGTCTACCTGTGATCATTGAATCTTTTCATTTTTTGGACCCAAATGACTGATCAGTTTCAACCTTGTACATGTCTAGTTAACTACTTTAGCATGCGTGCTCTTGTATCGTGGAAGAATGTCTTTTACTCATTCTCTATACATAACTACATTTGAAAAAACAGAGAGATAGAATATCAAGTATGGATAGCAAAATATTCCCGTAAGAAAATTTTCATCAGTGCTTATAGATCAGATAATTCTCACTATGACTAGGAGAATTTCAAATGATAGTGAGACAAACACACTAAAAAAATGCTGCTAACACAGTATAGTTCAGAGAAATAAGGACCTAAAAAAAACTACTCTTCTATAAAATCAATAAGAACATTGTCAAAAATCATGATAATCAACCTTTTCATAACACTAGATGCTAACCTCTAGTAATCAGTATTTTATATTCAGTGGACTTTTTTATATTCTGGTCATAAGTTGTCTCTTCACTCAGGAGACTATCTCCATTCTTGTGTGGAAGTTTTTTGGTTTGATGTAATCCTATTAGTCAGTTTTTGTTTGTTTCCTGAGCAGTGGAGATCAGAGTCAAGAAATCATTGTCCATACCTATGTCATAAATGTTTCCCCTATGTATTGTTTGTAGTTTTACAGTTTCTGATCTTACGTTTAGGTCTTTGACCCATGTTAAGTTTATTTTTGTAGAAGTAAGAAATAGGAGTCAAACTTCAATCTTCTCTATAACAATTTCCAGTTTTCCCAGCACCATTTATTGAAGAGGCTGTCCTTTCTCCAATGAATGTTTCGTTCCAGACATTATATTTAAATATAAAGTCCTATAGTTTCAAAGTGAAGGAATAAAAAATGATGTGATTTGTAACATGAATAAAAAAATGAATAAACCACTTCCAAAAAGAGTAGTCTACAAATGAAGCGAAGTTATTAAAGATAAAGGCATTATGTAATGATAGGAATAAATTCTCCAGAAAGACATAATCTTTAATGTGTATATGCCTAGCAATAGAATATCAATATATGTGAGATAAAAAGTAATGGAACTACAGGGAGAAATAGATGAATTCACTATTATAGTTGGATACTTCAACACTCCTCTCTTACAAATGAACAGATACAGAAGGCAGAATGCCAGTAAAGCACAGTTGGACTCAAAAACACCATAAATCAACTGGATATAATTGATATTTACAGACTACTTCATGAACAGCAGAATACATATCCTTTTCATGCTCACATGGAACATTCACCAAGAGAGATCACATTTGCTACCCTAAAGTGTGCCTTAAAGATCTTAAAAGAATAGAGGTCGTGCAGTGTATGCTTTCAGATCCTAGGTCTAAAATAAAAAAGGTAAGTTATAAAAAAAGTTGACCAAAATGTGAAGAAATTAGAACCCAGGTGCATTGGTGGAGAGATAGTAAACAATGCAGTGACTTTGAGAAACAGTTTTATAGTTCCTCAAAATGTTAAACTTACAGTTACACTGAAACCTGTAATTCAACTCTGGTGTAGGCCCAAGAAAATTGAAAACATGTGTCTACACAAAAATTTGTACATAAATATTCTCAGCAACATTAGTCATAAAAGCCAAAAAGTGGAAATAATGTAAACACCCTCCATTTGATGAGCGAATCAAGTTAACATGATACACTCAAACAAAATGTCATATATCCACACAATAGAATCTCATTTGGCAATAAGAGGAATGAAGTACTAAAATGGGCTACCACATGGATGAACTTTGAAGCTGTCATCCTAAGTGAAAAAAACCAGCCACAAAAGGACAAGTGTTATATGATTCTACTTACATGAACTTTGCAAAACAGCAAATCAGTAGAGACAGAAAATAATTAGTGCTTACTGGAGGCTGAGGGAAAAGGGAAAGGGGAGTAATGGGATTACTTGAGGGGGTGATGAAAACATTCTGGAATTAGATTAATAATTGCACAACTGTAAATATACTAAAAAAACTGAGTCCTACTTTAAATTGTGAATTATATAGTACATGAATTATATCTCAATAAAGGTATCATAGCACAAACATAATATACTACTGAATTAGAATAGGTTCTAAAGCATTCACTGTACTTTACATAATTCCTATATATAGAATTGCCACACTATTACTATTTGAAATTAAAGGGGTAATCCTGTTTCAACTTTGCCATTATTCTAGTGCAAGACCCGGAGGCCATGCTCACCAAGGCAGCAACCTATCTGGGAGTTTGGCTCATTGGCTTAAGTGCCTGCCCTGGCAGGTGCGAGGTTGTGAGTTCAATCCCCGATGCCACAAAAAAAAAAAAAAAGAAAGAAAGAAAGAAAGAAAGTGCTATGAATTCTTCATCCAATTCTAATTCAACCAATTAGAAATAGAACTATAAGGTGTTGCAGAATAAATTGTGCCCCCCGCTGCATTCATAGACTGAAGGCCTAACCCCTAGCACCTCAGAAATGTGACTTTAAAGAGGTAATTAAGTTAAATGAGGTCATTTGGGTGGGTCCTAACAATAAAATATGAGGACCCAAATGCACATGGGTGAATGACTGCAAGCGATACAAGGAGAAAATAGCCATCTGCAACCCAAGGAGATAGGCTCAGAAGAAAACAACCCTACCAATGCCTTGATTTGGTCTTCTAGCCTCCAGAATTGTGAGAAAGTAAAATTCGATTGTTTAAGTTGCCCTGTAGGTAGTATGACTATGGCAAACCTTTCAGACTAATATAGAATGGATAGATTCTTACACCTCCCAACTAGAAAAACTAGCAAGGTTTTCTGCTTTAAAAGATAAAGCCTAACCAATGGCTAGTATTGAAGAAACCATGTGCTTTTCAGCTAGTGCAATTTGGTCTTATCCCCTTCCCTGCCCACTTAATATACCGTATGGTTCCTAGACTTCCTACCATTCCACTGCCACTAGCAGATGACCTTTTTTTCTAAGGGCTTTGCAATCATTCTCAGTGCAGGATATCTGTGAAGTCAGAATCAGTCATATCCTTTGCACAAAACTGTTGCCTTTCTAAAAAAGAATGAGTTGCAGTCACGCAGCTTCTTTTCCATGGTAGAGGAGCAAGGGCAGAGCCAGAGGGCTGTTACGGGCCAGGTCAGTAAGGGGCCAGATTATGCAAAGCCATGTAGTTTGCGATGAAGACTGAGATCTTAAGAATATATCAAAATTAACAGCATGAGCTACCAACCATGTTAATAGCTTACACGTTTTCTCAAAGCACTTTTCAAATTTCCGTCTTACATTGTGCTCACAATAGCTTTATTAAATTAATGCAGGTGAGGATACATTTTGCAACCCTAAGATATTGCGTATTTTTGAGTGCTAGTCATTGTGCAGTGTTCACTTGATTAATCTTCTAGGCAAATTTTAGAATCATGAAAAAGATTTTAGAATCATGAAATATATTAATTTGAGAATAATGAATAATGTTCTATTATTTATTTGTCTTGTGTAAAAGCCTAAGATATGTGCTTTTTCTTAGTGTGCACAATTTGATTTTTTTATACATCCCATCTATTTTTATATATCCCATATGTTTTATTACAGGCTGAATAACCCTTACTCAAATGCTCAGGACAAGGAAGGTTTTGGGTTTCACGTATTTTTTTTTTAAGTTTAAAATAGTTGCATATACATAATGATATATTTTGGGAATGGGGCACAAGTAAGCACAAAACTCAGTAACACATAATCTGGAAGTGATTTTATACAATATTTTAAATACTTTTGTGTATGAAACATAGCCTCATAATGTGGAATTTTCCACTTATGGAATCATGTTGGCCATCATGAAGTTTCAGATTTTGGTTCATTTTGGATTTTGGATTTGAGAATTAGGGATGTATTCAACCTGCAACATTGTCTTCCAGGTTTATCCAGTTATTCTTTCTTATTGTAATTGGGAAGAATTGTAGCGAGATACAAAAATTCGATTTTTTTTTTTTTTGTACCGGTAATAAAACTCAGGATATTGAGCATGCCAGCCAAGCACTTATGCCACTGAGCTATATCCCTGGCCCATTTTTTTTTCTTCTCCTTTTTCTTTTCTTTTCTTTCTTTATTTATTTAGGGTTTTGTTTTGTTTTGTTTTGTTTTTTGTTTTGTTTTGTTTTTTATTTTTTTTGCACCGGGGATCGAACTCACTACCTCACGCTTGCCAGGCAGGCACTTATACTGCTAAACCCCTGGCTCCTTTTTCCCTTTTAAATTACATTTTCTGGCTGATGTTCTGCAGAGCAATTAGGATGCATGCGTGAATGTCCAGTCTTTAAATACACATTAATTCTGATAGTCTTCCAAATGATTGAGTTGAGTTTTTAAAATAGAGATACATCACTTGCGGATAATAATTATTAATTTTAGTTTGCTCCATATATACAACTCTTTTCCATTTTGTGTCCTTTCAGGATTTCAAGAACAATGCTAAATATAAGATCCTGGTTTTATTTTTCATCTAATCTGAATATTTTCTTTTTGTTCAATACTTGATTTTGGTTTGAGTTAGAAATTTGGTATCTTATTGCAGATAATTAGTTTCAGCATTAGTTTTCTTAAAGAGATGTTTAAATAGGTAATCAACATTACATTTCATCAAAATGTTCATTAAGTACTTTTTGAGACTGTCATGGTTTTTATTTGCTCTATTGATATGATATTAACATCGTGACAGCATATGATGAATTATTTTAATATGGTGATGCCTTGCTACTTGTCATAAATTGGTTCGGGGGCAGGGAGGCAGAATGAGTATCAAAAATTACAAATACCAAGTTGTTTTTGCTGCAAAGGGTAGCAAGTCAGGAGGCAATACCACAAGTTCTAGTTTTAGCATCAAGTACCAAGCAAACAATAAACACCTGGACAAAATGGGTAACAAATTCAAACAGTTTTAAAGCAGTCAAATTAATTCTGCTGTTAGGTTTTTTTTTTTCTAAGTGTATCCTATACCCATAAGCCACAGAGAACTATAAGATAAATTTTAACATAGTCTTTCACACATATGGATTTCAAGGTTTCATATCTTTGAAAAATGACATAGGTAGATTTCCATGTCTTTTATGGTCAAGAATAGTTTAATATGCATGAAAATTATATATTGATTTCTTTCTTGAATTGATTCATAATATTGTTTGGGAAAAGTCTTTTTGATAACTTATTTAATTTACCCTTGTTTATCTTTTTTCAAATTTCCTATTCTTTCTTCTGTCAAGATTTTATATGGATATTATTTTTTAAAATATATTCCTTTTATTATGTCTTATGATGTTTTCAGTTGCCAGTATGCATAATGTTCTCTTTTGAATTTTATTTCTCTGTTATCTCTCTGTGGTTAAATCTATTTTTCTTATTAGCATCACTTGCTGGGTTTGTCCCCTTCTTAAATTTTCTAGAAATTTGTCTATTTTCTTTGTTTTTCTAAAGATCAAGTTTTGAAATCATCAGTGTCTACCTCCATCGTCATCATTTCCTTCAGCTTCTTGCTTCAAGTTTCATAGTAGTTGTTCTGAATTAATTCTGGAAGTAAATGCATTAAAAACAATCAATTTTTGTGGAAAGACTATACTGGCCAAATTCCATAATCTCTTTACCATTTTTCTATTGGGTTGTCTTCTTACTTATATATAGGAATTGGTTCTGGGGAGCAGGAGGCAGGATGAGTACTAAAATGCTGAATTGTAGAAGAAGTCTGCAGGTTTGCTGACTGCCCTCTCAGATAAAGAATTTTCAGGACTAGACCATACGAGGCATGGTAAAGATTTTATTAAGCGGGAATTAAAGGGTACAGATTCAAAGAAATAAAGCGAGGCCCTTCAGAAAGAGATGTGCTTATTTCCTGCATTTCTTGAGGTAGTGGAAACCCCAGAAAAAGATGACCCATCCCCCAGAAGAGTAGTGGCCCCTTTTACAAGATCAGGTTCCTGCTCTTTACTTTCTCAATTATGCCAATTTATGAACTTGCATTATTCCTGAGGAATTTTGAGTGTGTTGGGTCTGAAAGGAAAGAAACCTAAATTTAACCAAAAGAATGTAGATATGGGTCACCTTGGATAATTTTAGGGGGGTCCTGAAAGTTGCAGGTTTTAATTATAATTTCCTTGTCTTCTTTCTACCTTTTATTTTTTCTATCCTACCTCAGATGAATAGACCCCCTTTTCAGTCCCTAACTAGACCAGTTCTAGTAAGAATTAGCTGTGTGGAAGAGAAACTTTATTGTGTTTTCATGTAAAATTGGGGTTTTTTTTCTTTTTTAAAATAATACTGGGAACCTGCTAACACAACTTTTTCACATATCTAGGTATGGGAATGGATTTACTTAATAGATATTTCATAAGATTTTTCTGTTCAACTGAAGTATATCTGAACAAGAAGGCAAGCATTGACTGAGTCAGGCTGTGCAGTGAATTGGCTCAACACCTCAGTAGACAAACCCTCAAACTTTTTTTTTCCTAGCAGTAGGCAAGGAGAACCGTGCCCAAGGGAGCCTCCCTCTGCCACTGGAATCCAGAGGCACAATGCATGCCACAGCGTAGCTACAGTCAAAAATTATTGTAAACTTAAAATTTTCTTAAGAGAATAGATCTCATATATTTCTATCACAATAAAATGATAATTTTAGAAATGAGTTTGTGAGAGAGAAAGTAAATACAAAATAAGAAGAAAGGAGAATGCAAATACACAATAATTCTATAATTAGGGGAGGTCAGAATTGTGATACTAACTTTCACAGATTGCTCAAAAAATTATCGTAATGAAAATGTGAGTAAAGTTCAAGACTCACAAATGGCTAATGTCGTTAGCATGAATACTTTAGAAGACACTGACAGTTTTTCAGTGCCTGTCTAAGGAAAGGAGGTACTGACTAGAGTATATTACTTTTCTAAACTAGAATACCAAAAAAACAAAACAAAACAAAAAAACTGCTAGAATACCAGGAAGTTGAACTGAGATATGAAAGTGATGTTTTATTAATGAGATTCATTTCATGAAATTGAAACTGAAAATAAATAAAAGATATAATTAAGTTGTTCTTATAGATACTGGTAATTTGCCTCTGTAAGTCAAATTTGTAATATACGAAATACATGTATTAGTATATTTTACTCTTACTGGCCTAATGAGAATAGTTAGTGTTGTATCTTTGTTAATTGTTGTTACAACTTACAACATCTGAAATAAAACCTCAAATAAAAAATATTTTAATTGATATGTACAAAAAGTAATATTAAAATTAATTAAAAGACACACCAGAAAAGAGTAACCGTGAGACAGTGCTATCAAATCTTCTGTATTATTTACTTATAGAAGACTTGCCTTTATATTTTTTAGGAAATAAATTCAGCCTTTTATGATAACCCTATGCAGACATAACGTCATAGCACAGCATTCTAAAGAAATAAATTCAACACAATTATGACATTAGACAAGCTGAGAATACATATTGATTTATTAGACGTTTATAAAACCTGTCCTCTGAAGAGCTCCAGCATGCCCTAAATCAGCTGCCAGGATTGCTTTGATAACTCTCTCGTGGGAAAATTAGATGAAAGCTGGTCTGAGAGTGATTAAGAGATTTACAGGATTTACACACCAACATGAAAGCTCAGGATTTTAGGCTTCTACTAATTGTTTCCAACCCTAAGTCCCCAAACCCTGACTCCACTATTGAGATATCTTAAAAGAGTCTAAAATGCACTTTGTGAGTCATGCACCACTTAAATCAAATATTACTTCACAGATATGATTTAAACTGTAACACATAAATCCATTTATTCAATAATGATAAATAAACTTTAACACATTAGAGATCATTTACATCAGAGATTGTGCTGTTAGGTGAAATTATTTAGGTACAAATTTTTAAAGAATATTTGCTTTGACACTTTTCCATATAGGTGGACCAGTTAAAAATGCAACATAAACCGGGCGTGGTGACACACGCCTTTAATCCCAGCACTCAGGAGGCTGAGGTAGAAGGAGCATTGTGAGTTCAAGGCTGGCTTGGGCTACAACACAAGTGCAAGGCTCACCTGAGCTACATAGTGCGACCCTCCCTTAGAAAACTAGGGCTGGGAGTTTGGCTCAGTAGCCTACGTGCCTGTCTGGCAGGTGTGAGGTTGTGAGTTCAATCCCTGGTGCCACAAAAAAATAAAATGAAAATGCAACATTAATTTTTTAAAAGGAACTTGGCTTGCATACATGTTTTTATTGATTATTTAGGACTGTGGATGTCTGCTTCATAGTATTATACATTTTATATTGGCTTTTATGACATCAGTTTTTTTACATGAATGAATTTATTATGCTATCCAGATTACAGTAATACTATTCTCAGCAGTGAAACCAATTTTTAGACTTAACAGACAAAATAAAATCTATTTTACTACTTTGAAGTTTTAAATTGCTCTATTTGATACAGACAAGCATTGAAGTACACAAAAGCTTTTTAAATGACATCAAGCATCACATTGTGTTACAAAGTAAAATTTTAAGTGTTTTCTCCTCACAAAATTGGTATCTTTTCATCAGTTTCTCTGAAATTTGAACACTTACTCAATTATGTAGACAGCAGTTTGCAATACTACTGAGTAAATGTAGGTAAACACTCTGCCTTCCTTTGTTGCATTCAGAATCTGCCTAACTGTCCAGGGAGTGGTTTAGAAAGCTGAAACTTGCTCCTATTTCATACATTAATATTTTCTCCCTATTATTCAAACAAAACAAACTACAATGGTTAATTGAGTATTGAAGCTGACAAAAGACTACAACTGTTGTAGTTGTCATGATAATGATAACCTTTGTTTTATATCATCAATTTGTCAAAAGGTCTATTTTTCTGGTTTTAAAAATAAAAACTGTTAGACACATAAACTTGTAAAATAGGTTAACACAAGAAATTCCTGTATTTGTTTGTTGTATGTATCTAGATTCTGTAGAAGCTAGTATTTGAAAAATGACTATCACTGTAACTTAGAACTTTTGAAAATCATTATTAAAATAATAACAAATATAAGAACTGGCTTTTAAGTTGTACAAGTAAGCATTAAATGTACATCAACAATCATCCATAAATTTCATTTGCTTTTCTTGTTTTTTAGACTCTGAAGACCTAAAATCTAATTCTTATATTGAAAACTCTGCTCTAAGAGTCAATTTCAGTGTCAGTCTCCAGGTAACAGATTTAAAAAGTATGCTATTTACCAAGATGATTTTGTTAATTTTCATCCTTACAGTTGTATTTTAGTAGACTCTGAATTTTTTCTACTACTCTACCTGCTATTTGAATTCCCTGTTTTGGAATAGACACATCACCCTGTTTATAGTGAATGTGACTTCAGAGTCTGGTATGCCTTGCTTCCCACAGCTGGGTTTCACTGACCAGGGGTAGAGAGAACAAGGCCACAACAGCAAGCAAGCCCAGTCTGGGAACCAGCACCATGTGCAGGCCACCACCAGACTGGAACAGACAGACCCCAACCCTTCTGACACGTGGGTTAACAAACAATCAGTACCAATCGCTCCTCCCATTCCCTGCCATAGCTCACTGGCTTATCTGGAGATACATAGGCTGTGATGATAGCTATGGAGATGAAATTTAATTGGTTGCCTGTAGTACTTTGTTATTTCACTAACATTGCAGGTCTATGGCCAGTGGTCTGATCATAGGATCAGAGGATA
The DNA here is from genome assembly GCA_004363535.1 of Dasyprocta punctata. Classification (NCBI taxonomy): domain Eukaryota; kingdom Metazoa; phylum Chordata; class Mammalia; order Rodentia; family Dasyproctidae; genus Dasyprocta; species Dasyprocta punctata. Next base: position 31 of record RJWM01038788.1, on the reverse strand, counting down.
GCAGTATGCAGTGTGACATCTAGGGGGATCT
>RJWM01038787.1:0-16530 GCA_004363535.1 Dasyprocta punctata | reverse complement strand
TGCTTCCTTCGTTCCAGAGAAGAAGCTGACATGTCACATACTTGGCAGTTTTTGCTTTTTTCACTATTTTTTCCTTCTCACTGATAAATCTATTAAATTTATTGAAGAAGGTCAAATTAGATCCTTCTTCAACCCCTCTCATCACTTGACTACGGATAGGTCATGGAAACTAAGCTTTTTGGTAAAATAGAGAGGCATCTGTATTTCAGGGCTTGTAGGGCTCCCAGGAATCTCACTTGGCCCCCTCAAAAAGACTCAGGGTGAGTCCAGTCCAGGTAGGATGGCTCTGCTATGTGTGGAAGCCCTGAGGCAGGCAGCACAAGGCAGAGGTGTGAGACTGCCTGGCTGGTGCCTCTGGGCCTTGAGGATGAAGCCAGAGCTTTCCAGCCACTGCGTGGACCAAACTGCTCATCCTTTTTACTTTATATTCCAGAGGCAACAAACTGCTTTTGGTGGTCAAATAGGCCAGGCAATGCCACACATCTGGGCCTCTGTGTCTACATTCACCTGTAACTTGACCTACCTGTCCTATCTGTCCAAATCCAGGGAGCCCCTCCTGGAAGATAAGCCTGCTCTGTGCTGTCCTGGACTTCGGTCAAGGCAGCCCTCTAGTGCTGTGACACAGGTCACAACATTGAGGGGAGCACATGTGGGCTTTAACTAGGGCTGTGTGGACCCCAAAGGAAGGGTCCCACTGCTGCTGTATCCTGTGCAGACTGTAGATGGTGAAGATGAATAGAAATGACAATACTGTGTGAGGCTATGATGACACTACGGTGAATGGCATCCACCGTGACACTGTCTATCCCCTGTTGTGGTATGGCTCCTCCAGGCAGTCCCCAGAGAGGACACTCCAGGGAAGACGCCCCCGGGGCCTGGCTTAGGTTAGAGTCACTGAGGCTAAGAATGGCTCGGTGTCTCTTAGAATCCGTAAAGTAGTTTTTTACCTGAGTTGTCAGAACAAGTTCTTCTGCCTCATTTTCTCCATGAGGAGAAACTAAAACAGAGTGAGGGAAACCAGTCTGGTCCAGACCTCAAAAGCCCCAATTATACCTATACCGTGTAGCCATCCACACCACAAACTGCGTCTTTCAGGCAAGGGAACCACACTCCCCAGAAAGCATGAGCAGACCGGACTCGCTGACACCCTCCATCACCCAGTAGCAGAACAGCCACGTGGGCGGTCAGATGTTGTCATGTGTGGCTCCTTTCCCTGCTCCCTAGCCCCAGAGCTGCCATGCCTGCCATACCTTGCTGAGGAGCTGTGGAGCCTTGGTCCAGAGCAGCAGGTGAAGGGGCTGGCTGCTGACCTTCTGCAGGTGGGCTGGTATCCTTCATGCGGTGGACCACATTCTCAGATAGCTATGGGAAGAATTGAGGAATTAGAAAAGAGGGATGGCCCAGCACTCGGGAGGCTGAGGTAGGAGGAGCGTTGTGAGTTCGAGGCCGGCCTGGGCTATAACACGAGCACAAGGCCGGCCTGAGCTACACAGTGCGACCCTGCCTCAAAAAACCAGGGCTGGGAGTTTGGCTCAGTGGCTTAAGCACCTGCCCTGGCAGGCGCGAGGTTGTGAGTTCAATCTCCAGTACCGCAAAAAAAAAAAAAAAAAAAAAGAATAGAAAAGAGGGATGGGACAAAGTTATATCACAGAAACTCTTGGCAATTAAGACTTCCTTTATTCATGCTTGAGGTTTCCTGAACATAGTTTCCTCCAGACAAACTCTGAAAATCTCATTCTATGCAACAACTTCCCACGATGCCTAGTGCCTCCCAGGGCGATAGTCAACTGCCTGGTGTGTCAAGCCTGCCATACTGCATACCCCCAGCTCTGCAGTTGCACTTCCTGCTGCACCTCCACATGCCTTGCCCCCAGTGCCACTTGAGTTCTCCCTCCCCTGAAGGCACATATGCTGTCCCTCTGAGCCATGACAAGCCCTCGGCTCCCACCCTGTCCATCTCCACCACTCCTAGTTGCACTCTTCCATGAAGGGTGACATAGAGACAGCATCAGAGTGAAGTAACATTCACCCCTCCCTTTAAGCCCACTGTAATGCAGGTACCTCTCCAGGTGGCACTGTACCTCCTGCCAGCCACCTTGACAGTCGGTACACACCATGAGGGACAGGGCTGTATCCCCCTCACCTCTGTACACCCTCCAGTGCCACACAGAGTAGATGATCAAAACACGTCTTGACTCATTTCACCTTAGTTCCCCTAACGAAGACTGGATAACCAAAACGTTCATTCATTTCAGGGGAAGTGAAATAGGCATAAGGGTGTCATAAAACAGTTTACTGAGATGAAATAGCAAGCTAGGGATAAATCTAGAATAAAAACCCTTAAGAGTTCACTTCAGTAAATATTTATTAAGTGCCTAATATGTGCAAGGCATCATAAAGCACAGTGGAGGGGAAGACAGTAACATGACTTTAAGACAAAAGACATGATCAGCAATTCTACTTCTACATATCTAACTGAGAAAAATGCTCCCCAGTGTACCCAGAGGCATGTGAAAGGAGGCTCACTGTGGCACTAGTGGAAATAGACAAGACCTAGAAAAAACATAAATATCCAACAATAGGGAACTAGTTAAAGAAATCTTAGTGTGTACACTCTGAAGTCTGGAACCTTTAGCAAGAATGAGGCAAGACATGTACACAACATTGGGGAAGGATGGATAGGATAGGATGTGTTAAATCACAGTTCTTTGTCCATCTCTATTGTGTAAACAGATCGACAGTTATTAAAATGCAGACGAACATAACTCTGGCTGTGAGTGAATAACACATGTCCACATTTACAAATGCAAGTGTGCATCTGAATCGTCATCTGTGTGCACCTGGGTCTGCTCAAAAAGGACTCTACAGAGGCACTGACCGAGGCACTCCCAGGATTGTGCACCATAATGGGGTAGGAGCAGCAGAGGCAGAACTCTCTCCTTGGGCCCTTTGGGTCTTAATTCCATTTCCTTGTGTGTGAGCATCTTCATTTTTTTTTTTTACCACAAATGTTTATTTAGTAACTAAAGATTGTGATAATGATTGAGTCCCTCTACAAATCCAATAGCTAAGGAATGACACAGAACAAAACCGCACACGCACACACACATCAATGGGAGGAAACACTGACTCCAGCAGGGGCATCCCTATGGTTTGGACAGCACTCATGTTGAAGTGTGGTCCTTATGTAACAATGGAGATAGGCAAATGAAGACCCTCAGGAAGTGGGCCTGGGGGAGGTTGTTATTGCCCCTCTCCACTCTGGCTTCCAGTGTGGGGATGTGATCACACCTTCTCTTATGTGCTCCCACTTACCACAGTGATCCCACCCACCATGAAGCTCTGCAGCCAAGGGACCCTCACCAGAGCTAGCATCATGCCATTGGACCTTCAGCCTCCAAGCTGTAAGTTAAGTAAACCTTATTTTCATTACAAGCACCCAGCATCAAGGATTTTATTAGAGTAACAGAAAACAGAATAGTACAAAGGCCAAGACAATTCAACCAGGGAAAATAGAGCCCTTTCAATAAATGGTGTGGGAATAACGTGATATCCCCATACCAAAGAATAAAGCTGGACCCCTACCTTATACCGTACACAAAGACTAATTCAAAAAAGATCACTGACTTAGGTGTAAGAACTAAAACAATAAAGTTCTTAGAAGAGAACACAGGGCTAAATTTTACTGACTATGTGTTGGCAATGGACCCTTAGATATGATACCAAAAGTACAAGTAATCAAAGAAAAAAATGCATGTGTTGGACTTCATCAAAGTAAAGCTTTGTTTATCAAATGACACAATCAAGCCAGATATAGTGCCACATGCCTGTAATTCTGTCTACTCAGGAAGCTGAGGCAGGAGGGTCACAAATTCATGGCCAGCCTGGACAACTTAGCAAGACCCTGTCTCCAAATTTTAAAAAATAAGAAAGGGCTCAGTGACAGTATGTTTGTCTAGTCAGTGTAAATCCCTGGATTCACTGGCCAGTACCATCAAAAAAAAAAAAAAAAGCAAAACCACAATCAAGCAACTGAAAAGACAACCCACAGGATAGGACAAAATATCTGCAAATCACATAGCTGATAAGGAATGTGCATCTGAAATAGGCAAAGAACTCCCACAAACCATGGTCACAAGAAAAATAACCCCATTAAAGAGCTGCTTCTATGATTTGCTATGAGAGATTCAAAGGTCTACATATTAAAGCTTGATTTCCAGGGTGGCACTACTGGGAAGTGCCAGCACCTCCAGGACTGGGTGGTCCTTAGTGGTCCTCAGGTGGCTGAAGATCTGCCCTTGAAGGAATGTAGGATCCAACTCTTCTTTTCTCTTTGCTTTTGCTCTCTCTGGCTCTTGAGGAAGCAATCTACTTTGTCACTTGTCCCTGCCTGATGTGTTACCCCTGCCATAAGCTCAAGACAATAATGCCAACTAACCATGGGGCAAAACCTCCAAATGGAGCAAAATAAACATTTTCTCTTCATAAATTAATTACCTCAGGTATTTCATTACAGAAATGTAAAACACTCTAAACAGAAATTTCTCCAAAGATACATAAATGGCCCAAAAAGTACATGAAAAGATGCTCGACCTCATCAGTTATTAGAGAAAAGCAAAATTCACCCACAATGAGACACTGCTTTAAAACCACGAGGATAGACACAATCAAAAATTCAAACAATTAGGGCTGGGGAATTAGCTCAGTGGCATAAGCACCTGCGCGGCAAGCACAAAGTCATGAGGTCTATCCCTGGTTAAAAAAAAAAAAAATCAAACAATGAGGGTCGGCAAAGCTGCAGAGATCAGAACTCTCACACACTGCTGGTGGGGATGTAAAAGAACAGAGCCACTCCAGTAAACAGCCTAGAAGTTCTTCAAAAGTAAAACACAGAGTTAGTATAAAATCCAGCAATTCCACTCCTAGGTGTATACTGGAAAGAAATGAAAACATGCCCACATGAAAATGTGTACACTCGTGTTCAGATCATGATAATGATCAAAAGTGGAAACAACCCAAATGCTTATCAACTAATAAGTGAGTAAGTAAAGTGAAGTGTAACTATAAAATCAACATTATTCTGTCACTAAAAGGAATGAAATATTGATGCACACCACAACATGGATGAACCTTACAAACACTATGCTAAGTGAAAGTCATCAGACACAAAAGGCTACATTCTACATGGTATACTTACACAATATGTGCAAACTAGGTAAATCTCTACATACAGAAAGTAGAATCATAGTTGCCTTGAGCTTAGGGGGTGTATAGTCAGCTTTCCCGTTGCTGAGACACAATTCCCAACACCTAAAACTTAAAGGAGAGGTTTTTTTTGGCTCACAGTTTCAGTGGATTCAGTTCATAGTCAGTTGGCTCCTAGACAGAAAAAGCATGTTGAAAGCATATGGCGGGGAAAACCTGCTCACACCATGGCAGCCAGAAAGTAGAAGGATAAAGGAAGAGGAGCCAAGGACAAGAAGACACCCTTCCAGGTCAGGCTCCAGGAACCTACCTCTTCTGAGCATGCCTCACTTCTGAACAGGAGACTTTTCTTTTTTTTTTTTTTTTGAGACAGGGTCTAGCTCTGCAGTTCAAACTGGTCTTGAGCTCACTTTGTAGACCAGGCTGGTCTTGAACTTGCAACGATCCTTCTGCCTCAGCCTCCCACATGCTGGGATTACAGGCATGTGCCACCACGCCCAGCTTCTCTGAAGAGATTTTTGAGGAACATTTTACATTCAAACCACAACAGGGGCATAGGGAGACTGAAAGCAGATAAACATAAAGGGCTGAGTGGGGGGAGGGGTTGAAATTTTATAAAAATGAATTTGGTAATGGCTGTACACATCTAGATGTAGCTCAGTAGTAGAGCACTTGCCTAGCATATATGAGGCCCTGAGTTTGAGCCTAGCACTGGAAAAAAAAAAGTGTGCTTTATAAGAATGAACTGTATGGCATGTAAATCATATGTCAAAGCTGTTATACAAAGTGAACTAAAAAGATACAACACCAAAGACAAAAGTGAGCAAACCAGGTAAGGCATCACTCAAAAACAGCAAAAGGAGATGTCCCTGTGGCTGGACATGCCAAGGAAAGCAAGCCTGTGAGGGTTCCCAAAGGCAGGTGCATCATTCAGATGAGAGGGAAGCTACAGTACATGGGCAGGGGTGGGGATGAGAGGCTGAAATCTAACATGGTGCAGAGCAAAACACAGGGGATGCTGTATGTGTGCAACAGAGATACAGGCAGCAGGGACAAGCAAGCCCGCAGCCCCATGTTCATTTTGGAAGGGACAGGTTGTAAAGCTGCATCGACATGAAACTGGCCAGAAAGAAGTTTCCTGTGCTCATGGCAGAGGGACCCAAAGCACTATAGGGATATGTGAGCAGCTTCTGAGTGAGAAAATAACAGCAAGAAATGGTTTACGAGCTAGATTGGTAGTCCATAAGGAACAAAATGGAGTGGGGAGCAGGCCCTTGATCATGAAGTGGCAAAGGCCACCTCAGCAGCACAGAAGGAAGGCCTGGTGGCTGCCTTGACTGCAGGGAATGAATGAGAGCACAGCACTCAAGAAGACAAAAGTTTTGATCCTAAGGTAATGGAAGAACTTGGATGAGAATGACAGAACAGAAGTTAAAAAAGAAGAATCTATTTTGGGAAGGAAGCACATTAGTTTGATTGTAGGAGGATCACAAGTTCAAGGTTAGTCTGGGCAACTTAGTGAGACCATGTCTCAAAATAACATTTTTTTAAAGGGCTCGGGATGTAGCTCAGTGGTAAAGTGCTTGCCCAGCATGCACAAAGCCCTAGGTTCAATATCTAGTTTTAAAAAAAATGCTCATATTATACAAGAGAAAGAGCTTTCAAGAGCTCGTGGGTTTACTCTTCTGAGCTGTAGCACTAAGTGCTATAATGACTGACACACGGAGACGTGAACAATACACTCAAAAGCTGGCCCCAGAACTGCAGACAGCTCTCATTGGGGTCAGCTCCACAATGCAGGTTGACATAGCAACTAGGCAGGGTGTAAGGTGACAGTCAGGGAAAAGTGGGGGACACTGCACCAGTATTCAGTAGGGACACAGCTGAGTGGAGAGAAGGTCTGGGCATCCTAATAGAGACCAAAACCAGCTCACAAGAGCTGACTCACATTTGCAGGGAATTTTGTGAGCTGGTTAACTTCATGATGGCAGTTTGAGGTAGGTAATGGTAGGGTGTATTTCCACCACAGAATTATACTCTACTACAAAGCAAAGCCCTTTATTAGGGAGGGCAGGTATCATAAATTTTTCAGCAGCCCATTGGACACCGCTCCTCAACTCCAGAGTGGGCCCTGTGAGAAGACATCAGTCCTTTGGGACAAAGAATACGTGCTCTGAAGGTGGACAGTACTGAGGACTGAAATTTGAGCAGCCCTGGGATCAGTACAGGAGTGGGTGAAGCACTGATGACACACAAGATGTGCTTGAAAGAGGCAGGGACAGCTGGCAACACGCAATCCACACCATGGAGAAGAGCCAGGTGACAGGAAGAGTAGGCCCTGATAGGAAGATCACATGACAGGAAGTTCAGGCCCTGACAGGAGGAGACTTGACCATGTGACAGGAAGTTCGGGCCCTGACAGGAGGAGACTTGACCACATGACAGAAGAGCAGGCCCTGCAAGTACAGAACAAGCTCATCATGCCGCCCCTGTGGGAACCTGAGCAAGTAGCCTAGCCAAGAACAAATAAACAAGGGCACCCTTAGGGGGTGCCACACTCCACTTTCTTTTATCAAATAACTTATTAAGCACCCTCTGTGTGATAGCAGTGTTCTAGAAACAGCTGGTAACAGCAAAGAAGACAGTGTCTTCGCCTTTATGGAGCTAATGGAACATGAGCTATAATAAACAAGTAAACAAATAGTTTCACATATTCTGTATCATCTAACCAAAAACATCATCAATTTAAAACATGACATAATTTTATTGGCCTGATGAAACACAAAAAAACTGATAACATTCCATCAGGTATATGGCATCCTATTTCAGAAATGTTAAATCATGTTTCAAAAAGCCAGAGAAGATATGGCAAGTGTTATGAAAGAATAAATAAAAGCTAGGCTTGGTGGCACACTCCTGTAATCTCAGCTACTCAAGAGTCTGAGGCAGGAGGATCACAACTTTGAGGCCATCCTTGGCAAAAAAAATAAAGGCCCGGGAATGTAGCTCAGTGGGACAATACTTGCCAGCATGAATGAGGTCCTGTGTTCATTCCCAAGTACCACAAAAAGAATGGAAGGAAGGGAGGAAGATGGAAAGGACAGAAGTAAGGGAGGGAGACTATTAAAGTGACAAGATCAAACAGGACAGGGAGCACAGGAAGCCACCCATGCAGAAGGCCACCTCAAGGAAATGATGTCTACAAGTACATGAACACCACCCCACCAACACTTGCATGAGGAGCCCCAACAATGTGCACATCTTAAGACCCGGTTCCAGCAGAGGGGAGAACCAGTACAGAGTGTCTGAAAGACTGAGTCTGGCGAGTAGATGGGCATCACTGAAAGAGGCCAAGGCGGCTGAAAGTGGGGATGAGAAGGAGGCCAGATGATTGGACCAGAGGAGCAGCAATGGCAAGACCGAGCAGGCACTGGCAGAACAAAGGGAGAAGTTCAAACCTGACCAAGAGCAAAAGGCAGCCACAGCGAGGTTCCACACAGGTAAGTCATGGGCTCAGATTCATCAGTTCCAGCCCAGGTGGCATCAGTTGAACCACATTGCTTGGTGAGTGAGGGGTTAAGGAAAACACTGGCACAATTCTTGTTGGCAGATAGAGATTTGTAATATTTTTTAATGTTGCTACAAAATACAGCAAGTAATATTTTTAATCAACAAATATACATACACACACAGTAGTCATGCGAGAATAAACACCATCTGGGCAGTGCTCCCTACACCAACAGAACCAGAACGGAGGCCTCCAGAGCCAGACAGGCTGGGTGCTTGGTACCATCGGCCCACTGGTCACTGTGTCCTCAGAGCCAATCAGAGAGGGTCCTCTATGGTCAGCAGAGAGAGAGGAGCTCCTATCACTCTGTCCCCGGCACTCAGCCTCTCTGAGCTGCACTTTCCTTGCCCATGAGATGCAGACAGACACAGCTGAGCACCAAGTGCTCTGCTGTCAGATGGGCCTGGGTTTGAGTCCCAGCTAAGCAGCTTACTTGCTGTGTGACCCTGGTTAGGAGACTTCCTCTCTCTAGTCAGTTTCTTCATCTGTGAGACAGAAATAATTAATGGTGGAGGCCATGGGGCTGCTGTGAGGATTAAACAAAGCAATCTACAGAATGCAGTTGGCATAAAATAAACAGTCGATAGAAAACAGTAAGTGGAACTGCAAAGCGCCACACAAATACTAGTTACAACCCACACCAGACACATGCAGGGTGCAAAAATATACATGACTGGGTCAATAATCAGAAGTAGCATTGAGCATGTACTATAAACCAAGCACTGTATCTCGGTCACTTGCAATCATGACCAAGTCTCTTCCTTTTCCCCTATAACCTATACAAAATTAAATTAGACAGATTCTTCTTAAAGTGCCTTCCAGGTATGACACCCTATGGCCCAAAACTGAACTTGCCCTAGCCCTAAAATGACAAGGGATTCCAATGAGAGGGGTCTTCCCCTGCCACCACCATGGCACGCTTGGCTGGCATCCCACAAGTCTCCAGTGACAAGTGGCATCAAAAATGGTCTCTCTCTCCTCTGCTCTCCAGCCCACAGTCCCATCACAACCTCTGAGGTCAGGTGTGGGAAGGGGTGCAGAAGAGGGAGACCATGGATAGAAAGTCACAGCCAAGGATGGACCAGGGCAGGCTGAAGGCTCATCCAAGTCACAAACACTAAGCCCTCACCACTTCACTGTCACCAACGCTGCTGAAAACTCAGATCCCTCGCCCTGAGGACCACCACCCCAGGACCACAACCAAAATTCTGCCTTCACCCACAAGCAGCTGTGAGGTTAGAAGTAAGTTCCCAAAGGCAGGCTGAGGTTTCTTCACTCGACCATACAGATCTGTGGTAGGTCACATGGCCACCCCACAATTCAAAGGTTGGGGAGAAGGAAGGGTGCAGCCTTAACAAAACTACTGGGTGTTATCAACAACTGAATGAAAGGACTACCACAGAAATGAGTGGGTCCTGATCCTGCTGGGAAGATCAGTCAACAGGAAGATAAGCTGCAACATCCTACTTAGATACCAACACAACCTCTGCATGAACACGCACTCAGCCCCTGTGAATCCTCACAATGCCATATCCATTTTCCAGTTGAGGAGACCAAGGCACAGGAAGATTAAATCCCCCACTCCAGGCTGTGAATCCAACAGGGTGCCAGCCCTACGGCAGAGCAAGCTGCCAACAGAGCAGGCTGCCACATCTCTGCCACTGCAGGAGTCTGTTTTGAGGGCCACAGGACGATAACCCAAATCATGACCAAGGGCAGTGCGTGTACTAGGCAGCACTCGGGGCTGGAGTGGCTCCCAGATAGGACAATATCCACAGAAGCTAAGTAAATAAAAAAAGAGGGATTGACCATTAAGAGAAAGCCAGAGAACCCCCACCAGAGCCCAAGGAGGTTCAGCCATAAAAGCCGACCTTGACTGCCTGGCTGAGACCCTGATAACCCCACCTGACCTGCCCTCTCTTTCCCCCTACTCTCCTTTGCCACAGCACCTACTACTTACTACCACCTACTACCTACAGCACCTGATACCTACAGCTCCCACTACCACCTGGCACCGGATACATTTGGTTACTTGTTGACCGTCACTCCCACTAGAACATAAACTTCACCCACCACAGCAAGAGTGCCAGTCCACTCTGCATGCAAAGGATTTTCATTTTTCAGCGCCTAAAAAAAGTGCCTGGCACACAGAAGATGCTCAAATATTTGTCAAATATTAAAGATCCAGGTCCATAGCACTATACTCATGCAACGCAGTAATTTTGGTTTTCTGTTACTGAGAAAAAAATCCCCGAAATAATCAAGTTCATCTTGGCTCACTATTTCAGAAGTTTCAGTCACAGTGACTTGGCCCTGCTGCTGTGCGCCTGGGGCACATGGCACATCGTGGCAGGAGTGCACAGTGGAGAAGACCTGTTCACTTCATGGGAGCATGGAGAAAGAGCAGAGGAGGGGCTGGGCCCCAGTACCCACTTCAAGGGCACACATCCAGGACTTAACATCCTTCTACTAGGCCATGCACCCTAAAGGGTCCATCAGCTCTCAAGAGTGCCACAGGTTGGGGGCCAACCTTTAACTCGTGGGCCTTCAGGCATACATATCCAAACTACAGCTAATAAAGATTCAACAGCCACCAACTTCATACTTAAAGATCTCATGATAAAAACAGGCAGCTAAGACAAGCACCCACCAAATACAAGCCACAAAGCAGTCCCATAACAGTAACTCAGCCAAAATGCTAAGGCACTTCATAATGAAATGCTCAGTTCCAGCTCCAAGGGAGAAGGTCTGAATCAGGACGGAAGGCATGACTGCAGAGAAGAGGGAGCAGAGTGGGTTCCAGCATATAGAGTGGTAAAAGCAAAGGCACAGCAGGGAGAGAGCTTAGCGAGGTCCTGAGGTTCAGTCTGACAGGAAAAAAATAAGATGTAAAGGGCTGCTGGGGATCCCCCAGTTGAAGGCCTTGAAGGACAGGCTAAGGAGGCTGGAATTAATTCCGCAGTCAATTGGAAGCCACTGATCGTTTCTGACCAGGGACCCAGTCAGAAGCTTCTCTCTGCACACAAAGTCTGACAAAGCCAGAGGAAGAATTAAAGGCACTAGAGAAAGAGTGGCCGACAACATAGTGCAAAGCAGGAATGAGAAAGCTGATAAGCGCCTGGCTGAAGAGGAGACAATGGAGACAAAGGGCACTAAGGAACTCCAATTATTTAAAACCCGACATCTTTCAGGATGCATGGGGCAAGTGAAAAAGGCAATTTACAGAATAGTATATACAATATGATCTCATGTGTACAATAAAAAAAGAAAGACTACACTTGTATATATAGGCTTGGAAAAAGTCTGAAAGGATTCATGAAAAATTGTGAACATTTGGCATTTAAAAATAAGATGTGTTTTGCAAGAAGAAAAAATCATAAAGTAATAGACAAGAGAAACGCTGACAGCAAGCCTCCAAACGCGGCTTGCTGGAAAGAAGGAGGTGTCGATGCTGAGCTGAGAACTCTCTGCAAGTGTGCGGCACTCGGAGTGAGTTCAAGCAGCTCTGTTCCACAGGCAAACGGGGTGCACAGGAAGCCACAAGAGGCTGCACCTGGAGGAAGAAATCAGGGAATCCCTGGCCTGAAAGGGCTGCCTGCAGACCAGAAAAAGCATGTAATTTCTGCATGCTCCAGAAGGGGGCAACAAAGCTCATGGCTGCAGCAGAGGAAGTCAAAAGCGTGAAGGGTGCCTATTTAAAGCTAATGACAAAAACATTGTGCCTTACTATTCCTTGAGCATCCTCCATATGCCAAGCTCCAGGCTAAATGCATTCCCCATGCATTACCATTTTACAGATGGAGAAAATAGAGTCAGGAGGCTAAACAACTCCCACAACCACAGATGTCTTAAGTGCTAGGGTGGAGACTTGAGTCCAAATCCTGGCGCATACCAGTGACCCTTGCACGTGTGAAGACAGTAATCATGTTTACAGAGGGCCAACCCAGGAAAACTGAGACAACTGCCCAGTTCTCCATGCACCTTCCACTGCCAGAACTATATGGAGCTGGGGCGGGGAATGGGGGGGGGCGTTCCCTCTGTGTTCATCACTGACAACTGTTACACTGGCACTTGTTGGCCTGGCATGTCACTCTCCAGGCCCCCGTGAGCATCAGCACTGTGGAGGCCACTGTCTATTTCAGAAGCAGGGCACCAGCTCACTCATGGACAGAGTGCACTCTCACCTCATTCTAAGCATGGGGACACCTAAGTGAACTGACCAGGCTGTACAGTGCATTGGCAGCCGAGTCAGGCCCACGCAGCCACTCTCAGTCCACTCCATATCACGTTTTCTCAGGGTTCACTGGGCACAGGGCAATGTGCCAAGTGCTAGGCAACTAAGAGATAAAACCCATTCCCTGCTCTCTCTCAGCCTGGGCCGGCAGCTCATGCAGCAGGGCGGGGTAGGGTCGATTGGGGACCAGGGCAGTGCCAATGTGGCCAGTTTCCAGAAGAGCTTGCCAGGGGCTCAGTGCGCCAGGCTCCCAATGCCTGGGTACCCCAGTCCCTGGAGAGGCACTGCCCCAATCTGGAGATTCTAAAAAGACTCCTTTCCTTACCCAAGGCTGTTGCCTTGGAGATTTTGTTCCCTAGTCCTTCAGTGTTGTGTGAGCTGAAATTAGAGCCACCGGCTGCTCACCACAGATCTGAATCTCACAACGCAAGGACGAGAGCCCTCGGGGACCTCCTACACTACACGTGCCAAACACTGTGTCCACAGGGGTCAGGCGAGTGACAAATGAATAGAACAGGCCTGGAAGGAAAAAAACCAGTGCAAGGACACATTAGTGAGCATGGCAGCAAGAGCACTGGTGCCACCAAAAGAGGGCAGCCACCTCGAAACTCCAGCGAAGTGCCTCCATATGGGAACAGACCAGACGTTCAATGTTTCTTCCAAGAAAGCTAAAAATCAAATTTATGTAAAGTTTCTCAATATTTAAAGGGTGGCAATTAATTCAAATCTATTAATACCATAAAGTTTCTGGACTCACGGTTGGGGGCAAGAAAAACAGCCAATGGCTTAAAATTGTATCCAGCAGGTACGTCACTGACTCGTGCCAGGCTCTGGGCCAGGTTTGGGGGTGCAGGGAGATGAGCAGCATGGTTCCTGCCCACAGGGCAGGAAGGGAATAAGCACACAGATCATTTTGGAAGCCAGGCCTTGTGGTGCATACATTCCAGCCCTCAGGAGGCTAAAGTAGGAGGATCATGAGTTTGAGGCCAGACTGAGCTACAAAATAAGCTCTGGGCCAGCCTGGACTAAATAGTGAGACCCTGTCTAAAAAACAGGGTTAGGGGGAGAGAAGGGGGAATGGAAGAATCATTTTGGCCCAGGACTGTGAGCAAAATCTGCAGGTTGACACCTAGCAGGGACCCCTCAAAAGGCTATACCTGGACAGTATGATCCTAGGGAGGAGAGGTTCCACCAGTGGATAGGGAAGACGATACACTGACAGAGGAATGGGACAGCTGAGAATAAAGCAGAACAAGTGTCCCCTGCTGGGACACCCAGGGCAGACGAAGTCTGACATCAGCACACAGTCTAGGAACCTAGAGGCCAAGAAGCCTGGGATGTGACACCATCGCTGACACAGGAAGCTGGTAATCCAGTTGCTAGGACAAGAAAGTGAGGGTGCTTTCCTTATGTGCCTGCTTTGGAACTGTTTGAATTTTAGGACCCTTTGCCTGAAAACCATTCAAAAGTAAAACATGGCTTGTAAAAAATTACATCGGAAACAGCATCAGTGTGGATGTGTGAAAAGAAGCCATCAACTGGGAGAAAGAACAGTATGTCTGATGGTCAAGGGGAAGACCTCGTAGGCCTCAACTGAGATAAAAGTGAAGTAAGAGTAAAGAGGAGAGACTGAAATGAGAAGGGTACAGCTCAAAGCTTATCCTTAAATGTACAGAAAGAGATATGTGTGGTGACTGCACATATTATGATTCACAGCATAAGAAACAGGCCTTTCAGCACGACCCAAGACTCAACGCAAGCCTCAGGGGAATGCCCAGCCAGCCTCGCAGGACACAGAGGTATGCAGCCCAGCCCAGCTCAGCCCAGGACCCCAGAGCTGCTCATCAGGGACTGACCAACATAGCTGCAGGGCCTTGGAGAGCTTGGGCTCCCCCCACCAGAGTGCAGAGCGCGTGTGAGCTCCATACTTCAGTGGAGCGGCTTGTGCACACCCCATCGTAGAGCTTGCGGGCCCCCGCCCAGCCAGGACCAAGGCCCTGGCACTGTAGGCCTGGGACTCGCCCAGGCTTGCCCTGGCACAGTTGTTGCTCTGAACTCCTTGCAGCTAGACTCAGGGTCCGGGCAGCATCATACTCCAGGGTACACTCTGCCTAGCTCCCTGGGACGGGGAGGCCTTGGCCCCCACCCAGTTAAGGCGGAGGCTCCACCCGCACGCCCCGGGAGGCTGCCCTCACTGGCTGCGCACAGGATCCAGCTCTACTGGGTCCCGCGACTAAGCGCGACCCAAGACTCAACACGACCCTCAGGGGAACGCCTGGTCAGCCTCACAGGACACAGAGCCCCATAGGTTCTAGAAGAAAATGACAAAACGAAAGACCAAGAGGCAGTCTCAGTCCCCCAGCCCACTAAGAACAAACCCAAGAGACACTGAAATGTAAGACAGTGGGAGTCACACAAATGGACTTTCTGAAATGATAGAAAATGCAGTAAAGAACTAGCTTGATGAAGCTATAGAGAAATTCAAATCAGAAATATTCTCTCAGCTAAAAAATGAAATGAGAATCATTATTAAAGAAATGTTGTGTGTATCTAAAGAAAAGCAAGATGAAAAATAGAAGAACTTAAGAAAATGATCGAAACTTTGAATGAACAATATAAGACACAAACAATGCATGAAACAGATGCAAAGGGAAATGCAGGAAATGCAAAACTCCATGGGAAGTTTGAAAAACCGCTTAAATGAAGCTGAAGATAGAATCTCAGATCTTGAAGACAGCATGGGAGATCACGGCCATGAAAGAAAAGATCTCCTAAAAATAGTAAGGAACCAAGAAACAACAATTCAACACCTGGAAGACGATGCCAAGAGAAATAACATAAGATTAATAGGCATAAATGAAAAAGTAGGGGTCAATACTAATGACCTGTGAAGACTATTCACAGAAATAATAGCAGAAAACTTTCCAAACATGGGAAGAGAATCTGAAATACAGGTAACTGAGGCATCCAGAACCCCAATTAACCACAACCAAAATAAATCCTCACCCAGACATATAATAATAGGGGTATCAGAAATACAGCACAAGAACAAAATACTAAAAGCTGTCAGAGAAAAGAAACAGATCAGCTATGAAGGAAAGCCTATCAGAATCACGGCAGACTTCTCAACACAAACCTTTAAGTTAAGAAGAGCTTGGAGTGAAGTATTTCAAATCCTGAAAGAATAACTTTCAACCCAGATTGATGCACCCTGCAAAACTATTCTTAAAAATCGATGGAGAAATAAGATACTTTCATGACAAAGAACAAATGAAGAAATTTATGGCCACCAAACCAACACTACAAAGAGTACTGAAAGACACGCTAGAAAGAGACAAAGATAGCCACAATCTTAAGAACAACAACAAAAGGAAACCACTAAGCAGGGCAAGTAATTAAACAGAAAATGTAGAAAACCAACAACAGAAAGATATCATGACAGGGATGAGCTGGTACATATCAGTTATATCAATCAATGTAAATGGTCTCAACTCACCAATAAAAAGAAACAGACTAGCAGAGT
>RJWM01038786.1:0-16482 GCA_004363535.1 Dasyprocta punctata | reverse complement strand
AAAAAAAAAAAAAAAAAAAAAAAAAAAAAAAAAAAAAAAAAAAAAAAACAAACAAACAAAAAAAGGGTTTTCTTATTAAATTAGGCTGTAACTCTATTTAACTATGTATATATACTTACCTATCAATTACTGATCTGTGGATCATCTAAGCATCTACTGATCACTTACAACATGTGCAGAGAAATAAATATGTGCTTAAAAGGGAAAATACAAATTTAAAGACCTCTAGAACAGAAATGTAACTCATCAGATTAAAATCTGTATAAACCATTATATTAATTTCTGTCTTTCTATCTCTTGAATAAGCTATTCTCTACTGCTTGTAGGTAATTTTGTCTTGAAGTTTGAAAAGTGAAGTGCTTTATTATGTTGATAAGGGCTGCCATTGTAGTTCAGGTAGCCATGCTTGAGAATGGGAACAGCCACAGTTGTAGCATAACACAAGTACTTTTTCTAAAATTCAAGCTGAGACTGAACTAAAGTTTACCCATAATGTTTAAAAATAGGATTCGTTTATCACACAAATTTCTTTACTAATAGATCCAAACTTCATTAATTCTGAGAAGCATTATCACAAATCAGTAATTTGAGTAATATTAAAAAATCTAAATCATAGATATCATTGGATACTTATATTAACTACTTACTTAGATTCTTTCTTAAAATAGATTTCACAATTTCTTTTATTATTAATTTTAAATTCCTTGCAGCATAATGTTTTGTATGTGTGACAGGACTGAATCTGAATTAAAAAAAATCTTTCTTTTATGGAATACATTGCAGTTGATTTTCTTCAATCTTCCCTCTGAATAATTCTTGTGAAAGTTTTGTCTCATGCTAAGTGGCTTCAAAACTAAAAAGTCAACATACAGTAGAACATGCTATACTCTGTGCAGGTCAAAATAAAACTTCAGCTTTGTTGTTATTTATTTATTGGTATCAAGGGTCAAACTCACACCCTCATGCTTACCAGGCAAGTGCTTGAGCTGCTGAGCTAAATCTCTGGTTGTTCTTATTTAAATAGTCAAAAATGAAGCAATAATTCTCATTAAAAAGAAAGTATTTTCTCATTTAGGAAGGAATACTTCATTCTGTATCAGGAAGGTCAAATTATATACAGATATAGCTTAGTCATTTTTATTTAAACCTAAGTTACAATTTAGCATTTATTGTTTAATAAAAAAGCCACCAAAATGCTTATGCACAGTGTCACTGTTGAACGACAGTGATGATGTATATACATATATTTCACAGATAGGATATTTGGTAGATGAAAAGCTAAAATATTAACTATTGTTGTATCTGGGTCATGAATTAATAGGCACTTTTATTTTTGTCTACTCTGATAATTTCTACTTTTCAATATGTAGAAAAAATATTATTTTACTATTTTCAAATATATGACCATAACAACATAGATCATGTTGCTATTAATAATTAAAGGCATCAATTGAATGTCCATGGAAATTCATTGGTCGACAATGAGATCTCTATCATCATGAAATTCACATTCTGAAGGCAGAAACAGGGAGCCACATCAGTCACTAGCAGATGCAGTGATCAGTGCTAACATATCAGGGAGTAAACAGAAGAATAAAGTAAGTAAGGTCGTCAATTATGTTAAAGCTGAGTCAGAAAGAAAAGAACAGGAAGCATATTTCTGAAAGAAGAAAAAACATATTTGATGAGAGAGTGCTTCAGAAATTATAATGCATTTGGAACTCTAACTAGATTCTAATGTATTTGAAGGCTAATTTCTTTTTTTTTTTTCGCGGCACTGGGGATTGAACTCACAACCTCACGCCTGCCAGGGCAGGCACTTAAGCCACTGAGCCAAACTCCCAGCCCTGATTCTAGTGTATTTGACCATGTCTAGAACTGAGGGTGCATCTTAGGGTAGAATAGTGAGGGATAAAGCTAAAGAGGGAGTTTCAAGTCTGAAATTACTTGATCTTTTGTTTTATGTGCAGGGAGATTTGTTTTATCTTAAACTGTAGAAATGATCATATTTCTATTTTGGAAAGATTATTATGGCTTCAGAGAAAAGAATGGAATTGAAATCTTAGGTTAATCAGAGGCCAGTGGTAGAAATGACATAGGACTGAACATGGTAACTGAAAAAAATGATTCTGGAGATATCCGCAGTCTAAATGGACTGGCAAATGTAGTGTGAAGGGATTTATATGAGAGTTCCACTGCTTGGTCAGTCCTAGTCTGTGATAACCATGGCATTGTCCCAACCCATTTTAGGCTTGAATAAGAAAGAAGAACATGTATCCCTCCTCTTATCACCCATTTACATTCTTATAATGAAATAACTATTGTAATTGTTTACACAAATGATTGAATATTTATAGCCTTAATAAAACAGCACACAGAGAGGCAGAGGGTATAGCTCAGTGATAGAGCACATGCTAGCATTCATGAGGCCCTGATTTCAATTCTTAGCAGCAGAGAAAACAAAGCAACAACAGCAGCAACAATAACATCCCCCAAATAACAGAACAGAACAAAACAAACAAAACAGCAAAAGAGAGAAATACAAATTCCTTATGATAAATATGGAGATTTCTCTGTAGATTATTCTAGCAGCAGTGGCGAGAGCACTTGGCATTCTGAAAGTCTCTGGGTATTCTCTTGTCCCAGGACGTTACCTGCGGTCTGGGCCTGCAGGGACAGTCTACACCAGCATTTGGAAATTCAGCACCTCAGGAGCTCCTAGTACTATTCACAGTTCACTGATTGGGTTACTGTCTGTGGTCCTCAGGGGCCTGCAAGCTCTGGTGCCCCCCTGTGAAGGTCCAGGAGTATGGATAAGAGGACTGAGCTCTCGAGGGTATCGTTGCTGTTTATGCCTGAGTCCTCATTAAGAACCTGGGGTTTGGTAAGTGTTGGTTTGGATGAGGCAGTAGGTAGGGAAGTCAAGGGCAGACATCAGGTCCTGGAGGTCATCTCAAGGACATAAAGAGGTCAAGCAGATGCTCAGAGAAGAAAGGAGTGTTAGTTCAGGTTTCCTTGTGAAATAAGGCCTGCATCCCGGGGTACCAGATTTGAAAGTCTCAGAGAATGGGTTGACTATGGGGCAAAGATACAAGTAGGACTGAGGTTACATGGAGGATACAACTTGACAGCTAAAAGCAAAGGATATGTGAGCTGAGAACCAGAGAAAGACTCTTAGTCTGGTTTCTATATGACTTGCATCTTTCAGTCATCCTGTGGGATTCTGCTACCCATGAACATTTTCCTCTATTTGTAGGAGTATAAATAATAAGAGTAACAGCAATGATGATATTACATATTAGCTGTTATTTATTAAGAGCTTATCATTTTTCAGACACTGAGCTAAGTTTTTTTTATGTAATTCCCTTACGACGTCTATAAGGAAATAGGTATTTTAGCAAAATCTATTAAATAATGCAGGGTAGTACAAATAAGTCACGGCCACAGGCCAAATGTAAATTCTATATACTTGACTCTAAAAGTTGTTTTAAAAACTGTTACCTACACCATGATACTTTAGATTTTGTGAGTCCAGATGTATCTGGATGTATGTGTAATTGGTGATTTGTGTGCATTCTCTGATTCATGCACTAATTCTTCTATTTGTTGTTTTTATCTATACAGTCATTGTTCTGAATTTTAGCAGAACATAGGGCAAATATAAGGGAGAATAGAGGTGGAGTGGAAGGGGCATGGCCAAAAAGATAGAGTTTCTACATGAAATGGAAGTTTATGTGCCATGATTTAATCTTCATTTATTTAGTAAAATTAGTGTTTTGTAGAAATTGAACTTAAATAAGAAGATAAGGTCATGGAGGTGAAAATATCTTAATCTCAAGAAAAATAGAAGATAGACAAATGAATGTAATAGATTATGTTAAGTGCTACCATAGGAAATAAGTAGATAATTCTGTGAGTACATACAGGTGGAACCCTTCCTTCAGTCTTGAGAATTAAAAAGCTTTCTGGATGAATTTGTACGTCAGGCAAACTAAAAAGGATGTGCAAAATAAGCAGTTCTAAAAATATCCTCCATAACTGGTGAGAATTTCTTGAGCACTCAATAAAAATGGTAGCTGTGATCTTATTTTTAGCTTTTATGGAAATGCTTTTAGTTTCTTCCTAGCTTGGAATATTATTGGCTTCAAGTTTGAAAGGATTTATTTTGCTTTAATTATGAAGTAATACATATATAACAAATTAAAATGGGGTTTCAGAGACTCAGAATATTTTTGTCTGGACTCATTAATGATATTCACTTGCATCATTGTGTAGATCCTTAGGATATTATGAAAATAAAACAAAATGAACAAAATTAATATGGTTTGCCTTAACAGAGATTATAACCAAGACAGAAAAATAAAACTTAAACAAGATGTTGTAAATTGATGTATTTCATAAAAGAGGAAATATAATTTTCTATCACGGAAAGGGTTGGAAACTCCTCCCTGGGAACTGTTTTTATTTATTTATTATTTTTTTGTTTGCTGTTTTGTTTTTGTCTCTTTGAGACAGGATCTCAGTATGCAGTTCAGGCTGACCTTGGGCTCACTTTGTAGCCCAGCCTGGTCTCCAACTTGCAATGATCCTCCTGCCTCAGCTTCCCAAGTGCTGGGAGTACAGGTGTGCATCACCACACCCGGCTCTGGGAACTATATTTAAATATTGCTAAATTGAATGAAATGGGGCCTAGCTGAGATTTAAACAATATGGAGAATTTAGTTTTGCCTCAAAGTAGCAGAAATAATACAAATAACTGTTCAAAAACAAGGAGTCAGTTTGTGTGCATAGTGTCTGAGAGTTTGGTGCTGATGGGATATATGTTCCCTCACCTGTATTTGAAATAGCATGCATTATCTGATTAGACTTAGTTTTCTACAACCATTTTTAAGAAAAAATACAGTAGTCAGTGCAAGGAACCATTTCAGAACAACTCACAATGTGACTATTCAACCTCAAGGAATGGCAGTGGTTTGTTCTTCCTATTACCTCTGGCCTGGGTTCTGTCTATTTCAGAGAGCTGATGTGAATCTCAATGGATACTTGAATGAAAACTTACGAGTAAAGAAATACATATAATTAGCATCTCTGTAAATAAAGTGACAGGGACATTTATCTTTTTTTCTTATGGAAATTGATTTTTAACATATGCAGTTTTAGACAAGGTAGGATGCTCTCTAATAAACACTCTTGGAATGTGTTAAAAAGCATATTTGGAAGTAAGTCCGATTTGTGGACTCATCATTAGTTGTGTTAAGAATTTTTATTTTAAGTCAAAACAATGATTGGATGAATATAATTTAATGAATTTGAGTTCCTTAAGTGAAGGTAGCTATAAATGATGAATTTCAAGTTTTTTTTAGGTCGGTAGATAATGTTAATATGCTTTGAGATACTGGACAGAGTAGGTGGAAGCAGGAGTTAAGGAAATACAATACAAATTAAGTTTAAGTTTTTGAAAAAAATAATTTTCAAGTGTCAGTAAGACATCCAAAAGAGGGTATCCAAGAACCGGGCGAGGTGGCGCATGCCTTTAATTCCAGCACTCAGGAGGCTGAGATAGGAGGAGCGTTGTGAGTTCGAGGCCAGCTTGGGCTACAACGCAAGTGCAAGGCCAGCCTGAGCTATATAGTGTGATCTTGCCTCAAAAAAACAGGGCCGGGAGTTTGGCTCAATGGCTTAAGCGCCTGTTTGGCAGGCGCAAGGTTGTGAGTTTGATCCCCGATGCCGCAAACAAAACAAAACACAAAGAGGGTTTCCGTGGTGAAGTTCAATATGTATGTCTTGCAAGATCTAAATAAGAGGTAAGGAGTTGGGATATGTCAATATGTAACTATTAATTGGGAATTTAAGAGTTGATATAGCTCAGAAAAGTGGTCCAGGGAAGAAAAGCATTTTGCAAAGCCTTGAGAAATAGCAGGATGCAAGAGAATATCCAGGACATATTCTAACATAGAAGGAATATGTGAAAGATGAAATAGGATCCCAGGGAAGTTGAAGAAAAATTCAGAGTGCTGTAATATAACATTAAGGAAAGAGAATGGGTCAAGAGCAAGAGACATGATCGAGAATGCTGAAAACTGCTGGGAAGTCAAACAAGAACTGAAAAGGTGAGGCATGGTATCATTGGTGTCCTGGGCGACAGTCGCTTCAGGGGACTGGTGAAAACAGAGAGAAGAATAGAACTGGTTAAAGGACACAAGTAAACAGGAGACAAGAAAACAGAGATGAAGAGTGCAGACAGCTGCACAGTTGTGAAGAAGGCGATGTCATTTTCCTCGTTATTTGGACTAGGAGAAGAATTCAAATACGTTTACATTGTCTAAGTGCCAAACAGAAGCCAGGCGTGGTGGTGCGCACCTGTAATCCCAGCACTTGGGAGATTGAGGCAGGAGGATTGTTACAAGTTTGAGACCAGCCTGGGCTACAAAGTGAGTTCAAGGCCAGCCTGAGTGGCATAGCCAGACCCTGTCTCAAAAAAAAAAAAAAAAAAAAAAAATCAAAAAAGACAAAAATAAAAATAAATGCCAAACAGTATTGAAAGTGGTATGTTGAAAATGAAAGTAAGTGCCTGAATGATAATGAAGAATACACGACAAGCAGGGAACACCTGAGATAGAGGATTCAGATTTGATTTTAGCCTGAAATATGAAAGGAATATCTTTACTCCAGTTATAACAATACTGATCTACATGTGATAACTTAGTATTACATGATTTATAGCAAATGACTGAGAACTAAAATGAAAGGCTTCTGTTCAGAAAGAGGGAGTTGAAGTGAGATGGAGAATATTATGCTTCGAAGTTTGAGAAACATAATTCTTAGAGGGAGACTGAGCTATGTAAGATTGTGCAGTTGGGTCACTGGATAATAGCAACAGTTAAGCTTAATGCTGCTGACCATGAAGTTATGGGAACACAATTATGCCTACTGAGGAAGTTTGTGTGTTGGTTTTCCATGATTCAGAAAACTTACTATGTTCAGTATGCCAGCGAGTGAGTTTTGTTGGACATATACGATCAAAGGCAACCAGAGCAAGGCAAGTGAAATACTAGGAAGAGAACGATTGATATGGTGAAGCACAGAGTTTACCTTAGATAGAGAATGCAAAAACACCTTGACTTTAAGTGAGTAGTTGCAAAAATGGCGACGTCCCAGAAGGATCAAGGGTTTTGAAGAACAAAATGATGATATTTGTATCATATAATTGAACAGATTCAAAACAGGATGTGTTAATCTGTGATTTATGGGGCTGATCAGTTTGAGATACAGTACTTCAAAAGATAGCCCTTGCTAGGCATGGTGGCACATGTCTGTAATCCCAGCCCTCAGGAAACTGAGGCAGGAGGATTGCTGTGAGTTTGAGACTAGTTTGGACTACATAGTGAGTTAAAGGCCAGCCTGAACTACATAGCGAGACACTGCCTCAAAAAAACAAAAAACATTTATCTGTTTCTTTTGTTTCTTGTAATTTTTTTGTTTTGTTTTTTCCTCTTTACAATAAAATAAAGAACATGAAACAAATAAACAAACAAAAATGACCCTGAAATGAATTGAATGATTGCACTTCAGTAATGATATAAAGCCATCCTGTTTTATTATTGTTTGTTATACTTATTGACTGCATACATTGTGGGGTGTTGATACATATACATATCACATCTTAGTCCTTTTTATTTCTGTTTCTCCTCCCATCCATTCTTTTATTTCCTTAATGTTTTGGGTAGATAGTTACAAGAATGCTAAACTTGTTGCCATTAATGACTTGATGCATGTCTTCAAAGAATCAGAGGGAATTACAAGGACAACTGTGGATAAAATGAGTATAGAAAAATGGGTGAATAAGTAGATTGTTTCCATTGGAACCTATTTCTTTAAGTAAGAATGCTGAGAAGAGATGTTTGCAAGTGGCCTGACTTACAATTCCATTAAACAGTGTTCCTATTAACAGTTCAAAGTACAAAGCACCTCTTGTCCTATTTAATACTTTACAAATTAAAATTTAGTTTTTTTGATTTCCATTTTGTTAAGGTGCTTTCTTTACATTTGTTTAAATTGCTTATTCTTTTATTTTATCCTTTCTCAATCACTTTGTTTTAGGTCTTTCTCATGTGTGTAAAATTCAATTGTTTCATTTTTAAAAACTACATTGATAACACTGGTTTTTAATAGGAGAGCTTAAGCAATTTTTTAAGCAATCTTCAGAATCATAAGTGTTATATTTAGTTTTATTCTGTTAACCATGCTTTTTTTCCTTTTAGTTTGGTTTACTACATTTTTCTTTATGTGTCTTAATTTTTTAATTTTGTGTCTTTTGCTCCAAGGAGATATATATTCTATTTTCCACATAATTTACTGGCTTTATAGAGAGTTTTGGTTAGGAAAAGATCCCTTGGGTTTGACTCCCAGGTTTACCATTTTCTTGTGTCGCTTTTGACATTGCTTTCCTCTGCTTCAGTTTCTCTTTTTAAAATGTGGATAATACTATTACCTATCTCATAAGATTGTTAATGGAATTGCAATGCAATTTCATGTAAAGACCTTTCAACTGGATAGTGTGTTGGAAATTTTCATGGAGTATTAGCTCTGGTTAAAAAGGTTGCTTATTTGCTTTTACCTTGACTCAGGATTTACAATATATGAAGTCTATTTTTCTTCCACTAGAGGTCCCTTTTGTGTTATTAAAAAAAAAAAAAAGCACATTTGAGCCAATTTTCTCTGATTCTTACAGATTTCCTTATTTGTTCCAAGGGTGAACCTGAGGCTGATCCTCACATCCTTCCTCAAAAGCATTCTCCATGGTGGGGTATAGAACGTCACTGTCTCAGAGAATATTTTGGCCTGTAAACCCCAGGGTTAGCAGAACAGTTTCTGAAATGGGGGTAGGATTGGTGTGCTGGATAAATTATAGTTCCGACCATCTACTTTTTTCCGTTCTTTCTTACACCATCACTCGTGCTGTGAATTCTTGGCATCTAATAGCACTTTGAGACACCCCCGATGTGGGACACCAGCATGAAAGAGTCTTGTTCCTGCCAGTTTCTAAACATGAGATCTTTGGTAGGACTGCTTCTAAGAATTTCAGCTTCTGTTAAAAAGACAAAAGTGAAGTGGGTGAACACATATTTTAGAAGGTTGTTCTAAATAAAGTAATGTCAATAAGAATCTGTTGTGTAGTAGGAATTTATAATCGTTAATTATCTCCTCTTTCTCAAAGTGATAAGCATTGATGTATATATATAGACAACTGTCCCTGAGGAAGGGCTAGTGGAAGAATCACCATATTATTTTCTTATATTCTTTATATACAATTTGTTTTTAGGACTCAGGAACTATTCATCATATCTCAATGGCCACATACAACCTAAGTGACTACAACACAGGCCCCTTCACTCTTTTGGGCATCCCTGGACTGGAACAGTACCATGTCTGGATCAGTGTCCCCTTCTGCTTTATCTATTTAGTGGCCATTGTGGGTAATAGTATCCTTCTCTATCTCATTGTGGTGGCGCACAGTCTTCATGCACCTATGTTCTTTTTCCTTTCCATGCTGGCAACCACTGACCTTATACTGTCCACTACATGTATCCCCAAAGCTCTTACCATCTTCTGGTTTGGTCCCCAGAAAATCAGTTTTCCTGGCTGTCTCACTCAGTTATTCTTTTTGCACTACAGCTTTGTCCTGGACTCGGCCATACTGTTGGCCATGGCATTTGACCGCTACGTGGCCATCTGCTCACCCTTGAGATACACCACTATTTTGACCTCCAAAACTATTGTCAAAATTGGTGTGGGCATCTCTTTCCGAAGTTTCTGTGTTTTTGTTCCATGTGTTTTCCTTGTGAATCGACTGCCTTTCTGCAAGACACATATCATTGCTCACACATATTATGAGCATATAGGTGTTGCCAGGCTTGCTTGTGCGGATATCTCCGTCAACATCTGGTATGGCTTTTGTGTTCCCATCATGACAGTGATAATAGACGTGATCCTAATTGCTGTCTCCTACACTCTCATCCTAAGTGCTGTTTTTCGCCTCCCTTCCCGTAATGCCCGCCAGAAAGCCCTTGGTACCTGTGGGTCTCACGTCTGTGTCATCCTCATGTTCTGTATACCAGCATTCTTCTCCATTCTTGCTCATCGCTTTGGGCGTAATGTCCCAAGGACCTTTCACATTATGTTTGCTAACCTTTATGTCATCATCCCTCCTGCACTCAACCCTATTGTCTATGGAGTAAAGACCAAGCAGATCCGGTACAGAATCATTCTGCTCTTTCCCAAAGGGTCCCACTGATGTATGTCTGAAGTCTGTAATGTCAATTGAGTATGTTAGGTCGAAGACTGTACTTGTATTCAGTAGTCATAGAGAAAGGGCAGACAAGTCCTTATTAATCTGAAATGGGGTTTGCTTTTTGCTTTCATTGTTGTTTTAAGCAAAAGTTTATTCAATCATTCCAGTTATCAGAAAATAATTTGAGTTTATAAAATAAATAATAAATAAATTTCTTAGTTTATAAAAAATATACACTTGTGTTCTTTGTGATTGCTCCTAGGGTTTTTTTGTAAAAATCTTAATAAAAACAGTGTCTTGGTTACTTGTCTTTCACTGTTGAGACAAAATACTTGACACCCAAAATGAAGGAAGGAAAGGTTTATTTCTTACAGTTTTTTGGAGGTTTCTGTCCATACTCAGCTGGCTCCAAAACAGGGTGGTGTGGCTGAGGGGCAACTGTTCATGGCAGCAGCCAGCAATAAGAGTGAAAGGGGCAAAAGGAAGAGGAACAAAGCATGCCTCCTTCCAGCCCTTACATAGTATGCTGGCTCTGCTCCTAGGCAGGTGCAGCACTCACACCACCAATCCCAGTGCTAGACAACGAATCAATCACAAATGCTAGCTTCAGTCACCTCCATGATTGCATGAGACTTGGGGGACCACCTAGACACAAACCATAACAAACAGTAAAATGATTGATGTCTTATTCTGCTTATAAAAATCTCTAAGGAATATGAATGATGCTTTATGATTCATACATCATAGTATATTATGCACCACTGTGAGTAGAGAATTACTGCTCTGATGATTCTGTGAGGTTCTGGATTTTTAACATGGCAGTTGCTATCCATTCATTTCTAGGCCATTTCAAGTATAGCTTCTGGCTTATTCTAGGTTTATAAGCAATATTTATCAAATAAATTGAATAGCAAAAAATCATGAAATTAGCCAGGTGTGGTGGTGCATACCTGTAATCCCAGCATTTGGGAGGCTGAAGCAGAAGGATCTTTGCAAGTTTGAGACCAGTCTGGGCTACAAAGTGAGCCTGAACTGCATAGTGAAACCCTGTCTCAAAAAGACCAAAAAAAAAAAAATCATGACATTATTAAAGTGCAGCTGTTCTTCTTAAGTGAAGGAAAAAGGCAGTGATAAAACTTGAAACTAATTTTTCATTCAGTGTTGAGAAAACCAGGGCTAGGGATATACCTCAGCAGTACAGTGCCTGCCTGGCAAGGGTGAGGTCATGGGTTTGATTCCCAATCCCAAAAAAACCAAATCAAAACCAAAACCAAACCATACCAAAACAAAACAAAAACGAAGATATCTGTGGATGGAGTTCTCCATAGGGAGCAAAAGGACAAAGCTAAATCACTGTGGCCTCTAAGATGGAAAAACATGGACAAACTATGAAGATGGTTTGAGACTTGACCAACTGGAAAGACTTATAGTCCCAAAACTCTTTGTGGTTGAATCTCAAGAGGTGTAGTCCCAAGTTAAAAATCTGTCTTTGTTTACATGACTCATAGGTTGGTGCATGCAGGCAATAGATAGCTATTTTTAGGTGTTTGCCAGGCAAATAATAGATGATGTCTGATTCCCCTTGTATCTAATATGCATGTCCTCAAAGCTTGTTGCTTCTCACTACACAATCTCTTAGGGTCAAAAGTGGGGTGTGAGTACCACCCCACACCTTACCACACTAATCAAACACCCACCATCTCAGGTGATTCAAAATGCCCAGGTTCCAGGTGGCTTCTCTTCTTTAGCTACTTTTCAACTCCTGCACTATTGCCCTAGTCACATGTCTTGAGATTTGTATTTTTGCAGTAACTCTCAGCATTAACTTTCGTAATCACAATAGTTGTCCATTCCATCAGGTATAACAAAATCAAACCAAAAACAAAACAGAATAAAACCAATCAAAACAGAATATTGAATAAAGTAAAACAGTAAACAATATTGGGCCTCAAAGACAAGATTGAAGTCCCCCTTATTTGCTACAACGCATACTGTCATTCTCTCAAGAGATGCTCAGACTGCTGGCATTTAGTTGCTTTATGTACCATAGTTGTTATCAAATTAGCTGGTCCTCAGTACCAGCAGGCTGCTTGCTGGGAGTCAGGAGTGGGGTGTTGATTTTCAACCCACTTGCTGGTAGGCTCATGGGAGGTGCTGACTTTTCCTGGAACCCGTTGTGCTGCTTACCAGGAAGGCTGGCTAGTTGTCTTCTGGTTAGATCTTCCCTGACCCAGCATGGGGGTTTCTCGGGAGGCACTGATCTCTCTCTTTCTGAAGTCCATGCTGCTTGTGACCCTTACCAGGATGGCTGACTAGTTGTCTCTCAGCATTAACTTTCAAAGAAAATTTTATTAGTACATGTTTGTGTACACAGTATTTACATTCCTTGTGTAGAGTTAGTATGTGTATATAACATAGCTTACTTCCTTTTTTCATTCACTCCCCCATCTCTTGATCTAACTCCTTACTTATTATTCATCTTTTATTTACTCTTTATTTATAATTTTAGTTGCTCATATAAGAGAAACAATGCAATATTTAAGATTGTGTATTTTGTTAATTTTGCTAAATATTATGTCTCAAGTTGCATCCATTTTACTTCAAATGACTTAGGTTTATGGAGATTACTAAAAAAAAAAAGCAAAAGCAAAAACAAAAGCAAAAAGCCGGGTGTGGTTGCACACGCCTTTAATCTCAGCACTTGGGAGGTTGAAGTAGGAGAAGCATTGTGAGTTTGAGGCCAGGTTGGGCTACAACGTTAGTGCAAGGCTGGCCTGAGCTACATAGTGCAACCCTATCTCAAAAAACTAGGGCCAGGAGTTTGGCTCAGTGGTTTAAGCACCTGCTTGGCAGGCACCAGGTTGTGAGTTTCATCCCCAGTGCCGCAAAAAATTTAAAAAAAAAATTAGAATTCCACTTGAGCCAGCTGTTCTCTTTCTGGGCATCTACGTAAAAGATAGTACAGTTATTTACTCATGTTTATAGCAGCACAATTCATAACAGCTAAAAGCAGCCTATGTGTCTAGAAGTTCAGCATGAACTTTACTTTTTGAGACAATATTTTGCTAGCCCAGGCTGGCCTTGAACTCACAGTGATCTTCCTGCTTTGGTCTCCTGGATATTAAGATTACAGGTCATAGCAAAAGGGTGAGTTTATTTGTATAATTCTTTTTTTTTAATTTAAAGAGAATAAAACCAAAGAAAATAAAACTGAATAAAACCAATCAAAATAAACCAGTGTAAGTGACACAGGGCCTCAAAACCTTACGAAACCATCAATAGTTACCATAATGTCTTTTGTTGTCATCAAGTAGCTGCAGATATCTTCAGACATAGTAAAAATCATACAGAACAGAATAGAAACAATAAAAACAAAACAATGAATGCAATAAAGAACTTTAAAACAAGCCAATAGTAAATCCAAAATGGTTACCATAATATATCTCGTGATCTTTCAAATAGCTGCTCACGCCATCAGATTAAACATAATCAAACAGAACAAGAGAGAATGAAAACCAACCCAACAAAACAATGATAATGATATGGTTTCCAGGCAGGGATCACTTCCCAGTGAGGCCTGGTTCTCACCTTCTGCAGTCCGTGAATGGCACAGACTCATGGAGAGAGGCTTGGGTGTGGTTGTCCCCACTCTGGCAGCAGCCTGTGCATGGCGCTGGCTTCCAGGTAAGGGTCACCTCCTGGTGAGGCCTGGTTCTCTGTTTCCACAGTCTGTGAATCTATTTGTGTAATTCTTAAGCCATGGTGAAAATGGAATAATTTTTGGAACAAATGGACCTGTTGACCTTGAAAAGATTAACAAAGTTCTTCAGAGGGGTAGTCTGTAGAAGTCTATCTAGAAAATCCAAACTTTTCATTATTCAGTCTTGCCGGGGTACAGAATCAGATTGTGGCATTGAGATAGACAGTGGTTTTGATGATGACATGCATGCCAGAAAATATGAGTGGTGGCTGACTTCTTGTATGCATATTCCACAGCACCAGGTTACTATTCCTGGCAAAATTCAAAGAATGGGTCCTGGTTCATTCAGTCACTTTGTACTGTGCTGAAATTGTACACAAAACCTTGACTTTACGCATGTTCTTACTGGAGATAACTGGAAAGTAGCAACAGAATTTGAGTCCTTTTCCTATGATTCCATTTTTCATGAAAAGAAAAAATTCCATGTATTGCATCCATGCTCATGAAAGAACCATGTTTTTATCACTGAAAAATGGTTGATTTTTTTAAAGTTTCTACATCAACTGAGGAAACAGTATGAATGATCCTGCATTTCATTCTCTAATTGAATGCTTCAGAACTATACCATTTCCCTAGCAAAAGAACAACAATGAAACTACCTCAAACTCAGAATTGGGTAGTCGAAGTTGAATTTAGTTAGGAATAAATAAATATGGATATTGGTATAATCATTATGGAAAGAAATTATTGTAACTTTACATCTTTCATAATTAGCAACATTTTGTGATGTATGGTATGAATTTTCAAATAATTATGAGGAAGATAAACACTGTAGTAGTAAGCTTTAGTGACACTCCCCTACACACTAAAGACTGTGCATTCTAGCTTTTGTCAGATTATAGAAATGATGATGTAGACTAATGTATCTTTAGACTCTGAGGATCCATGGGCATGGGCAAAGGTTTGAACCTTTATTTTAGAACCATTGTATGAAAAGAAACCAACTGCATTTTTTTTTTTTTTTTTGTGGCACCAGGAATTAGACTCACAACCTTGCACCTGCCAGGCAGGCGCTTAAGCCACTGAGCCAAACTCCTGGCCCTAGTTTTTTGAGACAGGGTCGCACTATGTAGTTTAGGCCGGCCTTGTGCTCCCATTGTAGCCCAAGCTGGCCTTGAACTCACAACGCTCCTCCTACCTCAGCATCCCGAGTACTGGGATTAAAGGCGTGCACCACCACACCCGGTTTCAACTGCATTTTTAAAATCACTTATTATATCTTATGATTTTTGTGATGTTTGTTCTGAGCATGCGTTTCCTGTAAAAAAATCATGTCTACTGTTGACAAGGAAGGAGTATATTTAAAAGAGAGTATGAGTAAATCTAGTTGATTCTTTTAAAGCTAACATGCCTAATGGAGAGACAGAGTCATAACTATAAGGTACTAAGATCTACCAGCGTGTGTTTTCTCATTTGTTTATTTTATTTCATTTTTTAATTTATTTCTGAGACAGGATCTCACTGTGTAAGTCAGACTGGCCTTGAACTCTTTGTAGCCCAGGCCGGCCTCAAACTCATGGCAATCCTCCTGCCTCGGCCTCCTCAGTGGGATTATAGGCGTGTACCACCATGCCTGGCCTTCTCATTTGTTCTTATACAAAACAGTTGAAATTTACACATCAGCAAAATATCTGAAGATCTACTATGTAAAAATCTCAAACTATTTCTAGAACATTATGAAGAAAGTCTACGGAAACATAGTAAAATATTGTCTGTACAAGAAACAGTGGAATGTAAGGAAAGAACATCAGGTGAATCCTCTGGGCAATCAGTAACTTGAGAGCAGCAGAGATGTGGCTCTGTCCAAACCAGGTAGCGCTACAGATGCCACTTTAGAAAAGTCCTGCCCCATGATTTCTCCAGGAGTATACAGTGTGTGTGGAAGATACTCCCAAGGCATGCGAAAAAGTGAACCAACTGAGAAATTCCTAAAATGGGGCTTTCCTGAAAAGCCACAAAAATTGTAGTAGTCTTTGTAGAATTAATAAAATACCTTTCAAATTCTAATGGTGGAAATTGAAAATGAAGCAAGGCATAAAATCATATTTCTGTTTTAGCCCAATGGAAACAGAAATATGATTTTATGCCTTGCTTCATTAACAAATGAACCAGAAACATTTCTGTTTGACTAGGTTCTTATGAAAATATTAAGCTCTAAATTCTATATAAATTTATATGGATAGTAGGTGTCTATATAAAACCCATGCAAACTATCAGAACAAGTGCTTTCCCATACACATGCACACACAAAAGACAGACAGAGAGAGAGAAAGAGAGAGAGAGTGCATGAGCTGAGCATTGTGATTCATGCCTGTAATCTCAGCATGTGGGAGGCTGAGGTAGGAGACTCTCCAGCCAGCCTGGGCTACATAGTGAGTTCAAGACCAGTCTGGACTATAAAGCAAGACCCTGTTTTGAAAAAAAAAAAAAA
>RJWM01038785.1:0-16544 GCA_004363535.1 Dasyprocta punctata | reverse complement strand
TTTCACTCAATCCTTACCAGAATCACCATAGTAGGAACTTTAGTTACTTTCTTTTTTCAGATCGGGAATTTGAGGTTTGTCCATGGCTGCATAGTTCTAAATCCTGGTGTCACAACTTGAACTCATGCCCATCTGACATCTGAGTCTATGTGGTTATACACTTTGCAGACATTCTTCCTGCCCCTGCGGCCCATTGCTGAAAACTGGGTTCTTAAAGGGCTGCCGGCCAAATCTCCCACACCCAGCATATCCATGCCTGGTGGATATAAATAGCTGTCCAATTCTTGAAGAAGTTGAAGTCTGTGACCCTCTGGACTGCTTGGCATTCGTGTGCCCCATGACTCACCACAGAGGGGCTGCAGGATGTGGAGTTCCCTCAGCTTACATAAGCAGGATGCTGTTTCTTTCTTGCAACATTTGCTAACATCCTGTGTATTTACATTTTGGGGGCCATACCGTAACTAATATCACCCTCGCATTTTCAGGGGCAATGTGATCCAAGCAAGTCTTTTTTGGGGGGAGTGGTCATTTTTCTAGGAGGCTTGCAGCCTGGGTACCATGTGCAGGATGAGACAGGGCCTGGAGGGGCAGGCAAGAGTGTGGTCAGGGCATCCCAGCTGGCCCACTGCATGTCAAACTCGGTCAGCAGCTGCTTCCTCTGCTTCCTGAGGAGAGTGCAAGATGGAGTTCTTTTCCTTTTTCCAAGGGTAGGGGAGCTGGGCCTCAGCTGCATTTCCTCTGGTTTAAGAGGCAAGTGCTAAATGTGTCTTCACTCCTCCTACTGTAGGAAGTGTCGCCTGCAAGGTATCATGGGAAATTAAACTCAGCCTCCATTAGAACAGTTGATTTGTTCTGTTTTGTTTGATGTAGGGTCTCACAGTGTAGTCCAGGCTGGCCTTGAACTCATAGTGATCCTCCTACCTCAGCCTACCAGTTGCTGGGGTTACAGTCATGCACCATCACACCTGGTTAGAACAGCTCTTTTTTGTTGTTGTTTTGTTTTTGTTTATGTGGTACTGGGGATTGAAACCAGGGCTTTTGACACTGGCCTACATCCCCAACCCTTTTTCATTTTATTCTGAAACAATCTCACTAAGTCACTAAGTTACCCTGGGCTAGTCTCAAATTTGCAATCCTCCTATGTGGGCAGATTCCAAGTGTCTGCCACCATACCTGGCTCAAAACAGCTCGTTTTGATAATGAAACCTGCCCAGGATTGCTTGGTTGTGCAACTCCAGGTGATGCTGTGTCCATGGACTTTATGCGACACCAAAAATTGTGCCTGCTGCGTTCCTGTTCCTATCGGTGGTGTCCCCTGAACCGAGCAGTGCGGTGGTCCTCATGCTCCCCTTCTCCAGAGTGTCTTTTTTTTTTTTTTTTTGAGACAGGGTCTCACATAGTCCAGGCTGGATTTGAACTCACCGTGTAACCCAGGCTGACCTCCGCCTCGCAGCCATTCTACTGTTCATCTTCCTGAGTGCTGGGATGATAGGTGTGAGGCACCATGCCCAGCTCAGAATGTCTTAATAAGAATGAAAATCCAATACAAGAAAATCACTGGGTTAGTAAAAAGGCACCATCAGGTATTTCCAAGAACTTCTAGGTTAAATAAAATGTACCTGTTTCCTTTGTCATAGGACTTGGCAGAGCCTTCAATACACTGTCAGCTCTGTAAACCTGAGGGAGAAGCAGGCTGTGGCATTTCTCAAACCTACTTAACTGTAGCATTTTCTTCCCCTTTTTCTTGGAAACCAGTGTTTCAGGAAGCACTGTGAAACTCCAGGGTAAAAGAGTGTTTTTCCAAGGATCTGTAGAAAAATATCATATTTTGGGTCATTATTCCATCCCTGAGACGATTGGCAGCATGAGGCAGTTCGGGCAGCATTTACAGGCTTCAGAGTGAATGGCTGCATTTGTGGAAGCCCCAGGAGGTGTGATCGCTGGGCTGACCCAGTTGGTGTGGCTGTCCCCACTCAGTGTTGCAATTCCCAGCTGGGATGGGACCAATGTTGCAAACCTCAGCACATTGGTCAGTTTAGTCTCTGTAAGTTATGGCCCCCGGCCTGGGCCCTGTCTGGTGCTTCCTGTCTGTTGGCTGGCAAATTGTGACAAAGGATGTGGTTACCTGGGATGCTGTCCTTTACAGGGTTCTGGCACTCCCCAGTGTCACTGTCCCCTACTATTTTTGCAAAGGCTATGACATCAAATCGAAACGAGTTCTCATTCTGACTCTGCCGCACTCCTAAGCTATGTGAATCTGGACATGGTTGTTATATGACCCCTTTGGGGGTGACTACGCCCACATCATAAGAAGTCATAAAACTTTCACTACATAAAGGCTGTAATGTGCTTAGCCCAGCGTGAGGCAGATAGTGGATCTTAGTGAGTCCTCTGTGGTTAAGGGACTCCCTGTCATGCTACTTCCTGCTTGTATGTCGTGTCAATGTACCTCTTGACCCTGAACTTCAGTTTCTAATCTCTAAAGTAAGAATAATCATATATATTTCAGAAAGTCATTGGGACATTGAATGAGATAATGCATGAAAATGCTCTTTGGAAGCTATGAAGCACTAGGTAGTTATAGAAACCATGGAAACAGCAAGAAGTTAGTGAGATGTAAAGTCGCAGCACTAACCACCAGTCGCACATTCTGCATCCCCAAGGAATTCTGTATGCTTGGCAGTGATTCCTACAGATTGACAACCACTCATCCCACAAATATTTTTTGGCTGCTAGCTTATGCCAGGCTCTGAGCTTAAGCTGGGGATAGCTATCAATAACTAGAAATGAGCTGGGCGCCGTGGAACACTCTTGTAATCTCAGCACTCAGGAGGCTGAGGCAGGAGGATTGTTGCAAGTTCGAGACCAGCGTGGGCTACAAAGTGAGCCCAAGACCAGCCTGAACTGCAAAGCAAGACCCTGTCTCAAAAAGACAAAACAAACAAATAAACAACTCCCCCAAAAAATAGAAATGTCAGAACATTTTACACTCCTGGGGAGCTCACTTGGATACTGGTGGAGGACATGAGCCTCTTGGGTCAGAGACGAAGGATTTTATTTTTTTATTTATTTATTTTTTTTTTTTATACTGGGGATCAAACTCACAACCTTGCACCTGCCAGGCAGGCGCTTAGGCCACTGAGCTAAATCCCTGGCCCTATTTTTTGAGACAGGGTCTCACTATGCAGTTCAGGAGGGCTCACTTTGAACTCACTTTGTAGCCCAGGTTGGTCTCAAACTCACAACGATCCTCCTACCTCAGCCTTGAGTGCTGGGATTAAAGACGTGCACCACCATGCTGGCTATAAAGGACTTTATTACCCACAAGGTAGCAAAGATCACAGGCATCAGTATATTTACATAGGTTCCTTTTGCTTTCAAGTCCTGTAGGAGTAGGTTATCAGATAAAAAAAAAAAAAATACAAGGTACCCAGTTGAATTTGGATTTCAGATTAACAATGAATGCATTTTTTAGCACTTCTCAAATATTGCATGGTTCATTCATATACTAAAAAGTATTCATTCTTCATCTGAAATTCAAATCTAGCTGGGTGGCTTGTGTTTTAACAAATTCAGCACAGGGGTGGCACAGACTTGCCCGGATATGTGATTGCATGTAGAGGGAGTTGTGCTACGAAAGAGGACTTGAACATAGAGAAACCACATCTTTTGGACAGAAGGCACGCCCACCTTGCTTCAGGGAGAGATACACGCTCTGTATTCCAAGATTGTTTGCTATACAAGAGTCCTGGAAAGGATAGTCTGTCTACAGAAGAGGGCTCTGTGGCTCTGCTTGCAAGACTTGGGAAGCCCCTGGAGAATTGTCCCCTGATTGTACCCAGGGCACAGGCACAGGGCTGGGGAAATGCCTGTGCTTTCTCCCTTTGCAGTCTGTATCCTGAGATAGAGGTCTGGGCTGGGAAGTCCTTGCATGTTCCTCTCAGCCCTCCAGGCTTGGTCACAATATGCTCACTTCGTAGGAGAGGAGGTCACGTGATAATACAATAATCAGCCAATTTGCTGAGAATAAAAGATGCATGAATACATACCCTCCAGTTCCCATTCATTTTCCAAATGTTAGTGCCTCCCATTGTCCAGGGGTCCAAACACCAGGCTGGATGTTGGGGCTGCAGTAGCAGGGGCCACCTGTTTTTGGCCCCCATAGAGTTTACAGTCTTGTGGCCTTATCAAGGAAACTGGGAGAAAAATGATGGCTCTTTTTCATAAATGAACAGCTCCAACTATGAAGCCCCTGCTCAGTTTTCTGCTCTGGAAGCCTCCACTGCCGCCGCCCACATCTTCCCACTGTTGCTGTCCAACCTTCCTTGTGTGCCTCTACTTCCCTAACTTCACTCCACCTGCAGTTTCTGCCTGGCAAGGCCTCCTTTCCCTCCTCTCTCCTCTTGTTGATAGCTTGTTTTCCTTAGAAACTTTCAGTTTAACCTCTGTTCTTGCCAAAAATCTTTCTCAGAATGGCACTTCTTTCTTCCACCATGGACTCCAGCCTCACCTGGAGGATCCATAACAACCTGCCCTGGATGGGAAGTACAGGAGGAGACCCAGAGCTGAGACCCAGAGCCTACAGGGCGTGTGTGCAGGGTGTGGGGCACCTAAAAGTCGCTGGGTTTCAGGCCAGGTTCTTCTACTTTGAAGCTAAGAAAGCCTGAGAAAATCATTCAGCCTCTCTGGGCCCCAGCTGTCTCATCTGACGAGTGGGATCCTAGGGAGGATTAAATGAGATTGTGCAGAAACAGGGCCAGCCCAGAGCAAATGCTCACTCATCAATCATAATGAGGATGGCCATAACAAATTGCTTTCACATTTTATCTCTTTTGATTTCCCCATGACAAACCTGCCTGCCCACTGTTACCAGTCTCATTTTACAGACAGGGAAACTGAAGCTCAGAAACATAAAGGAATTTGCTCAAACAGGCACCAGAATCTGTGTCCTTCCAGGGACAGGAAACCTACGGGGCTTGTGAGCTGAGGTTGTCTCAGATGCAGGCTGTGCCTTCTGGTATAGGATTTTTTTTTCCTACACAGAGGATTAAATCCAGGTCCCTGAGCTCTACCACTGGGCTACATCCTCATCCTGAAGCTTTGGGTTCTAGAAAGCAGCAGAGAGATGACTTTTGACTCCCAGCTTCTCCATACAGAACTCAGGTCAGGTATTTCTCATCCTAGCTCACTGCTTCTCATCTCCAACATGGTGAGCCATGGGCTGCCAATGAGATGAATGAATCTGTAGATGTTTAAATGTGGTAGTCTTGGCAATGCTGTGCGCCCTTTACAGTCCCTCTCCTGCCAAGAGTGTCCTCAAATAAGTCATTTTGAGCCTGCAGAGAATGCCTGCTGCAACTCGCTCTCTGGCCGTCTTGCTCAGCAACTCCCCTCACCACCTTGGGCCCTCTGTCAACTTCGCTCCAGAGCCAGGACATGTGTTTTGGGGCCCGAACCCTGCCCCAAGGCCTCATGCTTGCGTGGGTCTGGTTTGCCCCTGGAGAGGGCAGACATGCCTGTGATGCCAAGAGCCTGCAGAAGTGGGTAGGGCACTGGGCTTGGGCTTGTGGACAGAATCTGCCCCGAGGCCCACAGACGTCTCCACGGACACCTCCCTTCTAAATTCCAGTGACGTATCCAGACTTATTCATCCTTCTGGGTGCAAATCAGATCTGATCTCTAGCCTTCAAGCTACATTACATCCAGCATGCAGCAGCCCAGGAGGAGGCTATGACCACAGTGTGTCTGCTGCTGAGGCCCTGATGTTGGCTGCTGCATGGCCCTGCATGTGGGACAGGCCTTGAGGTCTGCAGCTGCCTCAGGTTGCTGTGAGTCTAGGTCAGATTATTGTGACCCCTCCAAAGAGTGGGACCCAACTGGCAGTTTCACCTCCAATGTACTGAGCTCAGCCATGGGTTTCCCAAGGCTCTGCAGTGCCCACACTCCACAAGGGGTAGGAGCAGGGAGAAGGTGTCTGGGCTTCTGTGTCTCATGGTGTCCTGCCTCATGATTCAGTCCTCAGTCGCCAGATCCTTTCCTCTGAGGCACAGCATCCTTCTTTCCGCCCCTAGGAACACTGAGTATATCTTCTGCCCCTTTCTCTTGTGATTTCAGGACTTCTAGAAAGCTGGGAACTTGGAAACACAAAGGATTCACATCTTTTCCTGGCTAGGCAGAGTACTCAGATCTCTTAAAGTGGCTATGTCTTCCATTCCTTCTAAAGCCAAATATCCCCTTCCCTGCTACATACATCAGCTCAGCTTTGGGAAGGAGACTTTGTTCCTCAACAGCCAGAAAAAGAAACTCAAGTCAAGCTCTCTATGGCCCAGCTGCTTTCTGGTAACGTCTCCATGCTCCACAACAGGTCGGCTGTGTGGGACTCATGGAACCATTTTAGAGGCAGATGCAATTTGCTATAGTGGACACTTATTATTACGAGGGCTGTTTCTTGCCCAGTACTCACAAAACGCTTTCATCAAGGTGGCACTGGTGGTGGCACTGCCCATCCCACGGATTGGACAAGAAAGGTCCAACATCCTCCACCCCCACTAGCCACTCCAACATCCCTGAGTGTTCCAGGCCCTTCCAAGTTTCTTGTCTGTGTAGCCTCAACTTCAACTTTAGACTCAGAATGTAAGGGTTTACACAGTAGAGGTTTATTTGCCTTTCATGGTTGGGTCTGGGAGGGTTCTAGGCTAGTAAGGTGGGGTGGTGCCCAGGCTGAAGGTGGATCTGCCATTGTCACCTCAGTTCCCAAGATCAGGGCGGGCAGAGAGGGACTGGCCTGGGAGGTTTGCTGGGCCAGGCACAAAAGCGGTCCTCAGCACCTTCATGCACATTTCAGTGGTGCAACCCTGTCACCAGGCCACACCTCACCACAAGGGAGGTGCTCTCTTCTGCCCAAAGAGTCTCCGATCTGCCCACAACCCAGAGACCTGGCTTTTAGCTGCTCTTCAACTCTTGATCACCCATTACCTTGGACAAGCCTCTTCCCAGGGCTGAACAGAAAGGATGGGATTGGGTGGTTCCTCCCATTGCTGATGTTTAGGAGGCTGGGATTCCACTTCCACAGATCCTGCTCTGGCTTCCGTGGCCACCTCTGTGAGGCAAGACTCAGGAAAGTACCCTGGCCCTGCAGGCTCCATGAATCTCAGCTTTGACACTAGCCATGAGGCTCTATATGGACTTGTAGGAAGGCAGACTTTTTTTGTCTGCTCACCCTTACCTTCCTCCCTGGGTCTCCTGTGCAGCTAGTAACCATAGCACTATAACCACCCACACTTGCTTTCCAAATAGTCCTAGTTCCTGAGGAAGGAAGGGGTTGGGTAACAAATGAAGCCAATCATAAAAACGCTCTTCTTGAGCACAAGTTCAATGCTTCAGGATCCAGTGTGCCCTGGGTCCCTGTGTTAGTTACTTTTTTCTCATTGTTGAGACAAAATACCTGACACTCAAAATTAGGAAGAAAATGTTTATTTCCTACAATTCTTGGAGGTTTCAGTTCATACTCAGCTGGCTGCAAGGCAGTATGATGTGGTGGGTTTAAGGGGGCAGTCGTTCATGGCTGTTGCAAACAGTAAAGCGTGAACCAGGCAAGAGAGAGAGACACACACATCTTCTTCCTGCCCTTACACTGTATCTCAGCTCCACCCCTGGGCAGGTGCAGCCCTCACACCACCAATCCCAGAGCCAGATAACAAACCAATCACAAACGCTCGGCCCAGCTGCATCCATGATTATGTGAGGCTTGAGGCAGGGCCATTGGAACAAAAACCATAACAGTCCCTCCCTGGTTTCTAGTTCCCCTGCCTTTGGACATTCAGAGCACTTATCTTAGAGTGAGCCACTTGTCCTAATTTGCCTGGGACTGTCTGCATCTTAAAACTAAAGAGCTTGCCTTCCAAGGACATCCTCAGTCCTAGGCAAACAGGATGGTTGCTCATCCCACTTT
This sequence comes from Dasyprocta punctata, assembly GCA_004363535.1. NCBI lineage: Eukaryota > Metazoa > Chordata > Mammalia > Rodentia > Dasyproctidae > Dasyprocta > Dasyprocta punctata. The sequence continues at coordinate 8,593 of RJWM01038785.1, read as the reverse complement.
CAATATGTTTTACCCTGAGAATTGCAGGGTAATTAAGAATTTGGGCTCTGGCCAGGCATGGTGGTACAGGTCCCTAATCACAGCTACTCAGGAGAATGAGGCAGGAGGATAAGAATTTCAAGGCAGTTTGGGCAACTCAATGAGACATTTTCTTAAGATAAACAAACAAAAAGATTTAATTTAAAAATAGGTAGGTGTCTTGGGTACTTTTCTCTCATTGAGACAATTACCTGACACCCAACATGAAGGAAGGAAAGGTTTATTTCTTATAGTTTTTGGAGGTTTCAGTCCATACTCAGCTGACTCCAAGGCAAGGTGGCATGGTTAAGGGCAACCATTCACAGTGGCTGCAAACAGCAAGAATGAACAGGGCAAAAGAGGGAGAAAAGCACACATCCTTTCCACCCTTACATTGTATACTATTTCCACCCCTGGGCAGGTGTAGCACTCAACACCACCAATCCCAGTGCTAGACAATGAACCAATCACAAACGCTAGATTCAGCTGCCTCCATGATTGCATGCTGCTTAGAGGGGGCATCTGAACACAAACCATAATATTCTACCCCTGGCCCCCCAAAGACTCATGCACATCCTTTATACAAAAGACCTTTGATCCATCTCGAAGAGTTGCCAAAGTCCTAACAGTTTCAGCATTGCTAAAAAGTCCAAGTCCCAAGTCACCTCCAAGATCTAAGGCAAACTCTTAGCTGCAAGCCCCCGTACAAATGAAAACAAAGTTAAACACTTCCAACATGCAATGGCACAAGATAAACATTATCATTCCAAAGGGTACAAATGGGATACAAAGGATTGGGACCAAAGGAAGTCCAAAATCCAGCAGGGCAAACATTAAATCCTGGAGTTCCACATCTAGCATCTGAAGCAATCTGGTTGCAAACTCCAAAAGATTTGAGTAACTCCAACCCCACAGCACTTACAGGGGTTTTAGCTCCCACAGCTTCTCTCCCGAGCTGGCTTTGCTCGCTCCTTGCAGATTTCCTTAGACAATCCATGCTCCTGGCTTTTCAATCTTCTGAGTTCTCCATTGCACCTTTGGCTTCACACTCACAGTTTCACACATTGCCCTTTCAGGGGCACACTGCCTGGCCTCCCAGGCCTTCTGAAATCAGGGTGGAAGCTGCCCGAACCTCAGAACTCATGCATTCTTCATGCTCCTAAAACCAGTGCTATGTGGATGATGCTGAGGTCTGCTGCCAGCTGGAGCAGTAGCCAGGCTTTCCTCTCTCTTGGCTTTAGGGGTCTAGTTCCTGGATCTGTGGGCACTCTGAACATGATTGTGGGGAACAACTTCTCTATGTTGCTGCCATTATGGAATCTGGGGCAGCCACTGCCATTTTGAAACCTCGTGTGGCTTCTGCCGCCATTCTTGAACATAGGGTTCTGCAGCTTTCTCCTCTGAGCAAAGTCTTTCACTTTTGAAATTTTGAGGCTGCAAAGGGTGGAGACCCACTGCTTCCTGGGATTACCCCAGGCCATTTTTTTTTTAATTTCTCTGTTCCTTCTCAGCAATGGGGATCTCAGCTCTATCTTTATAGTCCACAGCTTTACTGGAGCTTTCTTTCTGATCAAACTCACAATGTTTTAAATCACCCTGCTGGGCTCTTTGCTCTTGATTTGCAACATAAATCTGGCTAAAAGCCCCCAACAATAGCCATGCCACTGCCTCAACATTTGAGTGCCTTGAAATTTCTTCTGCCAGATTAATCAATCCACTGCCCTTAATCTTAGTCTCAAGTAAAGCCTCTGGACATGAGCAAAATGCAGACAAACTTTCTGCTAAGCCATAACACACCTGGTCTGGAATCCAACAACCAATGCAGTCCTTCTTCCCAGCAGAACCTTCCCGAGTCTGGTCTTTACCAGCAGGCTTTCTATCAGCCTTCTGGTCTCCTGAGTTCTGACCAGAATCTCCCTTACAGAACAGTTCTATACTTTCAGACAACGTCTCTGAACCTTTCCAAACTCTTCCCACAAGCCATTTCCAAAGGCTCTTGAACCACATGGTCAGGTACAGTCACAGCAATGACCCCACTCCATTGGTACCATATTCTGTCTTGGCTACTTTTCTCTCATTGAGACAAAATACCTGATGCCCAACATAAAGGAAGGACAAATGAATTCCATTCTTTGGAGGAGCTCCAGTCTTCACCTTTAGTTTGGACATCATCCCCTGGCTTCCAGTGTAGACTCTTCAACTTTCCAGCATAGAATCTTCAGGCTTTCAGCATAGTCCCTTAGGCTTTCTGTTGCAGACCCCCTGGCCTGCTGGCGTGGACTTGCATGGAGCACTGGGGCAAACTCCAGACCTTGGTATGAATCCTTCAGCCTCCAACGTGCAGACACTCTCTGTACACTTCTTCATCTGACTCTGTGGCTGACCCTCATAAGCCAATCTTGTAATTCCTTATACATTTGTATATCTCATGTTATATCTGTTTTCTCTAGTAAAACCCTGACTAATACAGTAGGTATGATGCTCTGTGCTAGAGTGCTTGCCTAACATATGCGTGGACCTGGATTCAATCCCCAGTATCAAAATACAAATAAAGAATTTGGTCTCTGGAGTCAAACAGACCAGGGTTTGGATGCAGCCTCTGCAGAATACAGCTGCGCAGAATTAGGCAAAATGGAATTTGCCTCTTGGAGTTTCAGGTTCTTCCACTGTGAAATAAGGACAAAAAGAATATTTTACTTCGAAAGGTCATTGTGAAGATGGACTGAGATAATATTTAGTAGCACCCAGTCCCTCAGGTCACAGGGATGACACAGACCCAGCCCTTACATTGAGGACAGAAGGAAATATGATGTGATAAGGCAGGCGGGTACTAAGTGTCTTAGGGCTATTGAGTCTGCTGGGGGTTGGGGGGGACAAGATAGACTTGAGGAACAAAGAGCCAATGGGGGTGGGCTTTGGTGGAGGAGTAGGTGCTGTTCAGGAGGAGATAGAGGAAGCACATTCAGGGCAAAGGAAACAGGCTTGGGAAGTGCATGTCTGGTGAAATTTAGCTGAGCTGCAATTGTGTTCCTTGGTCTTTCCTTTGGATTAGATCTGGCCCATTAGAAAAATCTGCAAGCGATTTGAAAAGTGGAAGTGAAACACTAGACATGTCTACATTCAGAAAGTCAGGGACAAGGCACTGTGACAGCTCACATGTGCTGTCATGGATCTACCAGGTCATATTTTTGTCCAGGTCTGTATCTGTTCCTGCCCCACTGGGGCCTCTCCTTCAGTTTCTCTGTCTCTGGTTTCTCCTGCAGGTCAATGCCGTGATGGGGGCTGCAGGCTCAGAAACCATGAGAGGCCAGTGTGCTTCCAGCTGACCTTGCAAGCCCTGCCCCTGGGCATTTCCTTCCCAGTTGTCTGCCCTGTTGACCTCAGACCGTGCACTGGATGCAGAAGTCACAGCTGTGCACATACAGAGTTTACAGTGGTGCAAGCTCAAATTTGCCTAAGGCCAGCTCTGCACAGCACCATCTCCTTTCTCTATCCCTCCAAATGGTCCTGCCTCCCCACATGAACCCTAGACTATACCCTGTGCCCCATGTGACTGGTGACTGGAGAGCCGGGAACATGGGGAGCCTGATACTATGAGGATAAAGAGATAGGGCTAGGCCTGGTGCCCAGAAGGTCATAAATATCTGGCCAAGACCTTGCAATGTGTGCTTTAGCTAAGGAGGAGCCATTGAAAGTGTTTGAGCAAGGCAATGACATAACCCAGTCCTAGATGTTCCCTTCCCTCTAACTTTCTTGGTTCCTTTGATTATGTGTTTGGAAGGAGCCAAGCCCTGGGCTGTGTCCTGAGAGAGACACAGTGAGGGTTAGACCTGGATCCTGTTCCCTGGGCGCTCACAGGGACAAACAGCTGTTACATGAAGGAACTCTAAGGCAGAGAGTGCTTACCGCGGCAGAAGGAGAGCTGATAACATTATATTCCATAGCTCCAAGTTGGCTTTCTGCAAGGCCCTTCAAGGAGCGAATGCATGGCAGTTTCCCCTTAAATTGACTTGAAAATTCTCCTTCTCCTGGAGCTTATCCTAAACATGCTGTTTTCCGCAGTCATCTTTCCTTCTCTTACCTTCATTTACATAAAAGTATGCATAGATGTCGTTATCAGCAGAAAGGGGCCAGGAGACCATCATCCCATGCATGTTCTGGGGTCCTGCTGGTCAGAGCTGTGGGTAGCACCCGGAGGAGGAAGCCTTGCACAATGGCAGTGCTGAGACCTCTACAAAGGTCTGTGACAGTGCCACAGGCTGAATCTGGATGGTGGATTCAGAAAGGTGCTGTGTCTCCTACTCAGCCAGCAGCAATGCCAGCATCAGCATCAGTCACTTCCCACCTTCAAGAGCCCCGACCCCAGCCAAGAAGAAGAACAGCCAGGACTATCCCATGAATGATTGCATCACACACTCTCTTGAGTGTAGCTCCAGGCTGAAGGCTCCCAACTTGTGGAACTGAGAGTCCCCTGCTAGAATGACATCATCCAGCCCCACAGTGGGAAGACAGGATTACATACACCTAAGGACAGAGTTGGTAGAAAGGTAGTAGTTGGATGGGTGGAGAACTAGAAATCCTGACTTGTGGAGGTTGGGAGATATATATGTGGGCATATATAATACAAGTGTGGGAGTCTTGTGCTGGGGACAGGAGGGGACTATTGCACTCTTCTGCAGGGTGATCATGTGTGGACACTTCTCACCACATGGGGAACAAATCAGGACCCATGGAGACAGTCAGGAGGCAGATGCTCCCTCAGCCCAAAGAACTTTCTGGTAGCCAGAGCCTTTTAGGAAACAGTGGGCACCTGGTCCAGAGGACACTCAGAGGAGGAACGGTCAGTACCTGGCAGCACTGCTGCACACCAGTGGCCCCTGGTTAGGAGCCTCATGAATCAGAAATAAACGTATTGTGGATACTGACATGAGTTTAACCCAAACAGAAGAGAAAAACCAAATTCATAACCTTTCCCAAGAGGGATTTATCAATAATGTACCAAGAAAAAAAAAAAGCCTCAATTGGGTTTAATCCCAGCTACTCAGAAGGCTGACACTAGAGGAAGAGGAAGAAGAGGAGGGTCAGGGAGAGGGAGAGAAAGAACGGGCTCAAAACCTCATGATTTAAGTACCCAGTTCTAGTTCATACAAATGACTGCTATAGATCAGTGAGAATGGAAGAACAGAATGAAATCAGAAATAAGAGTGTGATTGAACTTTAGGAACAGGATGTCCAAGGGAAAAGATAAGTCTCAGAAGATATACAACAAGATACTGTGAGTATAAGGGTCTCCAGACTAAGGAAGAACCAAATAAAAATGTTTAGGCATAGCCATACCTGTGGTCCTAGTACTTTGGCAAAGCAAGGAAATCAAGGACACAACTGTTGTAGTGGTGGCAGTTGAGGAAGAAGAGACAAAACAGAGGAGAATGGACAGGTGGCTTCAACAGGATTGGTCTTATTAAAGTGTACTTCCTTTGGAAATGGCTGGTCAATTAAACCTATTGTTACAGGCAACTGAGTTAGATAGAAATACTATAGGCAGTTAGACAGGGCTAGGCCCTCAGAGGAGCCAGTGCAGAAGCCCAGATACCTTGCAACTGTGGGGGAGACAGACACCTCCTGCTGTGACCCAGGCCTCAAGACAAAAGATAAAACAAATGCACCCACGTCCTAAGGACTGACATTCTAAATAAGTCTCTATCACCCTGAGGAAACCAGGAGTCACCATCCCGACCCACTATGGGAAGAGTCACTGCTGCTTAAGCATGCCCACTTTCTACGTGACTGGCTTCCCCATTTGTCCCCAGTTTAATCAATTTTACCTGAGCAATTAATCTTATTGGTTAACTATAGTTCTGTCCCACCTCATGCCCATCTTGCAAGTTACCATTTTCCCCCATCTTGGACCCATCTCACCTCATGGTTTTGCTCTGTAAAAGTCCCTAGAAAAAAAAGTCTTTGGCAAACCCCTGGGGATCACTTGTCTCTCTTTCTCTCTCTCTGACAGAAACTTTCTTTCTCTCAATAAATATATTCTGCTCATAACCTTCGCTGTGCCTAAAATTCCTTCTTTGATTTTAGAGAACACGAACTCGTACCGGACATCTAGTAGGTTGGGAGTTTCATTCCCCTATATCTCTATTCTAGCTCCTTCTCACCTTGAGCCAAGAATTCAACAAGAGAAGCCAAAAACGGTACCAGAAGTTTATATGAAAAGTGAGGGGTGAAAGGGTAAGGAAAAAGCTAGCTCTGCAGAGTAAACCTGGACTGAACAAAACGGGGGAAAGAGGAAAAAGAGCAAAAATGAAAGTGCGCCCTGGGTCTGGGAAACTCAGGGTGAGTGACAGTGAAAGGGTCATGGTCGTGGGCTCCTCGTGGCATTTGTGTCCTTATGTGTCATCCATATCTTGTGGGAACCTGCAAAAAGGGTCCTGGAAATTCCCTGATGCTGTCCTTGGACTTTTTTTGTTGTTGTTGTTCTGGGGATCGGACTTGCACCTGCCAGGCAGGTGCTTAGGCCACTGAACTAAATCCCTGGCATCCTTGGATCTTGTAATTGACAGGTTCTGCTTATTTCCACAGCCGGCTTCACCACACCCTACCTCCTATCTCAGCTGTGTTGTGGGACCTAAGGCAGGTGGTGGGTGTGCAGGGGGGTTGTTACATTACAATACCTCATGGCATCATACATGCAACATGCAATTTCTCACTCCAAGTCTTCCTGCCCGCTTCCAGAATGGCTGCTCCTGGGAAGCTAAGTTGCTGTCTTTGTAACCACCCCACCTCAGCTCCATCCCAACAAAGGGGTATTTCAGCAGCACGCATCAAATGGCAATGGGAGGCCACCTAAAAGGTGGCCTCAACCATCCCCATCTAGTATCCATGCCCTCAAGTCGTCCCTTCTTCCTGAGGTCAGCTGGACTAGTGACTTGCTCCTAGTGTGAGTAGAATATGGAAAGGTGCTGGATGCCACTTCAGAGATAGGGTTGCAGAGCTGGTGGCTTCCATCCCTCACCCTCTGTCTCTTGCTTAGACTGAGAGAAGCCAGCCGCTAGGTTGAGGGCTGTTCCAGGGAGAGGCTCATGGTGCAGAACTGAATGAGAGCTCTGGCCACAGGCAGTGAGGAATGGAGACCCTCAGGTCAGTAGCCCTTGAAGAACTGAATTCTGCCAGTGGCTGCATGAGCAAGCTGAGAGGAGGAGCCTCCCCCAGGGGAGGGCTGCGGCCTGAGCCAACACCTAGATCCCATCCTTCTGGGAAATCTCCAGGCAGGGGCACCCAACTAGGCTGAACTATGTGTATGTTTTGGATCCCAGAAATTGTGTGATTATCAACATTTGCTATCTTAAGCCCTTGAGCTTCCGGGGATAATTTGTTAACATAGCAATAGATACAGAATACAATGGTTTTGCTCTTTTCACCAACTCTGATGGCCCCTGGCAATGGCCACACCTTTCCTGGACTTTTGTTTCCTGCTTTGCTCATGGCAGTTAGACCTATTCTTCAGCCACCTGTCCCTCTGTTCTGGGCTATTCCGTGATGGGGGCAGGACCTGACTATCCCACAGGGTCTCTTGGCCCCTCCCTCTGTGCCATCCTCTGACTCCGAGGCATCCTAGCTGGGGGAAGGGTGACAGCCCAGCTGGAATGGGGTTCTGGAGGGTCCTGATTCAGAAGACCTCCGCAGGATTGCTGTGTATAACCCTGGGTGGCCACTGGCCGCTTTTGTGCTTCCTCCCTATGGGCCGCAGGACTATCAGAGAACCCTCTAGCGACCGTTGGTACAGAGAGCAGATGGATGTCCTAACTTCTCCTCCCTGAAAAAGGGCCTCTGATTGGTTGGTCTTCTGGGACAGCTGCTTCTGATATTGACATGGAAAACAAGGGTTGCTAACCCAGAGACGCTGCCAAGTTGTGAGGGGCAGCACTGAGAGGGCCAGGCGTGGTCTCCTCCCTCCTCCCCCACGTTGGCCTGCTTGTGACCTCTGAGCCATGCATGTTCCTCTTTGCCTTGGAGGGCTCCTCTGAGACCTACCTTTGTGTCACTTCTTTGTCACTCCCTGCACTGTGCCTGGGGTAAAACAAAGAAAAAGATCCTGAATTTGGAGTCAAACTTGGGTTCAAACATCAACCTTACTACTTCCTGCTGTGAGATAATTGGCAAGTCAGTTGTCTCTGTAAGCCTCAGTTTCTTAAGATTAAAATAGGATGAATCATCTCTGCTTTAGGATTCTTTTTTTAAAATTCGATTACGGTTGTATTATCCAGCTTTCCTATCACTGGGACACAATACTAGAAACACACAATTTATTTTATTTTATTTTTTTTATTTTTTTTATTTGAGCGAAGAAAAACAAAACAAACAAAAACTACAACAACAACAACAACAAAAAAACGACATATATAGTAAAAACAACAAGCAAAGGAGACAAGCAAACAACTAGCGTAAATACACAACATTGCAGGTTTACAAAGTCGGAAGATAGAAGCTTGACAATGGTTGCAATTTGCGCATCGTTATCTTTAAAATGGTTTCTTACATTAACAGATATAGACATGCAAGATTGATCCAA
>RJWM01038784.1:0-16535 GCA_004363535.1 Dasyprocta punctata | reverse complement strand
TGAACAAGTCATATATACAGGCAAATGTATGTGTGTTTGTGCATTATTTTCTTTCATTAAAATGCAATAATTTAACATTAAGTCCTCTTTTTAAAATATAACTATGACCTTAACATTGGATCCAAGGCCAACATTATATTCAGAATCTGACTGGATGTCAGAAGAGGAAAATACGATCTTCAAATCCTATTTTTCTGCATCCAAAACTCAGCAGAAGACTTTTATCTGGGGAAAAGAAGAAATAACTAAGAAAATATGTTATATTTCTGTCTTCTAAACTGAAGGTGTTTTTCTACTCACTTTCAAAAGGAATGACAAGACTTACTTTTTCAGTTGATATGCATTCTAAAATATTAAAATATATGTTTAAGTACAGCAGAAGAGTGGAAGTTACAAACTCCTAATACAGCTACAACAAATTTTTGTACTCACAGTTAAGCATGAATTATTGAAACCTCTCCTCTGGGGAAATAAAGAAAAAATCTACATGCTTTGAAGAAGTCTTTTAGTACGTACCAATAATTATAACCTCTCACAAAATGATGTGGTCTGTGAAACACTGTGAAAACTGTTACTGTGACCAATTCAGAAATCAGTAATCAATCTTGAACACTTTCTGGGAATGTCCATCATTGATTGTGTGTGTGTGTGTGTGTTGGGGGTATATGGGGTGTGTCTGTGTGTATGTGTGTGTGTGTTTGTAATTGCATGTAATATAAAGGTGTCTTAAAGTAATCTTGCATTCATCTTAAAGGGCAAGGATATTTCTCTTTATTATTTTTAATATAGGCATTTTCTTAAGGATTAGTTGGCTTTAAAAATGACTTACAAAGATACCTTTACAATGAAGATTGCATTGTATTCAAAATATATTCTCATGCCTAGTATTTTAAGGTAAGTATGAGATATAAAAGGAAGCTCACATATGTGTTGAGGCCAGATGGGCCTCACTCCAGGCAGGACCGCACCAACGCGACAAAGGAGACGCGGAGATCAGGCTGGTGGTGCAGATCCGGTTTAATGTGGAAGTGCAGCAAGTATATATAGCGGGTGTGGGCCAATAGGGAGTGAAAGCCAATGAGGGGACAGTATCTAGGCAGACTTAGGTCCGTATAGTGGGTGTGGGCCAATAGGGAAAAAGGGGAGGGCGGTATCTGGGGAGAGGAGCAGAAACAGCAGTCTCGTAGGGGATGTTAGCTGATTGGTGGTAAGTTTGTGCAGACCAGCGGCAGGAATAGGCCACAATTCCCCCTTTTTCTTTTTATAAGAAGCATCGCCCATACGGCTATGGAGCAGAATCGAAGGCAAGGCCTTACCCGTCATTGGGTCAGCCATCAGCTGGTTTGGCGCCAAAACCGTGGATGGTGCCCTGTCTTAGGTGGCTCTTGCAAGGCTGGGCTCCAGTATGCGTGGTGACTTGGAAGGAGTTCCTGTCTTAGGTTGTGGTGTTTCCTTGGCTTTGCTTAGTCTTACCCGTCTTTGGCTGCCTGACAGCATGGTCAGGTGCCTGTCTTAGGCGATAAGCAGGAAGCGCAAGATCCCAAGTTGCCCATCAGTGGAATCTCCTTCTTGGATTTAGGGTTGTGTAACCATAGCCCAAAGAGCATCTCTGTGCTCTTGTGGCAGGGGGCCCTGAGTAATCAGGGTGGCTAAGAGTATTTGTGCTTGTTGGTGTCTTTGTTGTTGGGCATGTAGGGCTTGGAATCGGGTGTGTAAGGCTCGGATGAGGTAAATGATGAGGCAGGCTCCTATTCCTATGGCAGCATAGAGGGTCCAGGAGGTAGGTTTAAAAAGGTTAAGGATACCAGAGAGAAAGGTGTTGGTGAGGATGGGGACCTGTATGGAATGTATGGTGTTGATGTCTTGGGTAATGAGGTTAGTAATGTTGAAATAGGAGTGGTTATAGGTTTGGAAAAGCCAGGCGCTCAGGGGGAGGCACAGGGTGTCATTTATGGGTACGTGGGTAACACAGATAGTGTGGAGGGGTAGATCTTGGTCACAGGAGGTGGCGGCTACAGTCCAAAGTCCTTCTAGTTGGGTGGCGATGATGTCGATCTGTTGTTGTAGATTGAGGATGGCGCTGTGGTGGAGGGCATGAAGATCTTGTTGGTGCTGGAGGGCCACGGCTGTGGCCTGTGTGAGATTATGGAAGGCCGTTGTCGTGAGGGTTGTCTGAGTAAGAGCCACAGCTGCGGCCGTCATTCCAGCAGCAACAGTCGCGATGAAGAGAGCAATTAGGGCGGCAGTGAGTCCAAAGTCTCGTCGGGTGCGTATTAATGATGAGGGGACCTGGTGATCTAGAGAAACAAGTTGGGTAACGGGGGAAGCCCATGAAGAACTATTCAATGGCAACCAGAGTATTGGAGGGCAGATAAGCAGGGAGGCATAAGGGATGGAGTGGTTTCAGCAGTTGGATAGCCAGCAGGTTTGATTGGGAGTGGTGTAGTTGAGTGTTATAGCAAAGGTTGTCTAATGTCCTGGGTACTCACTGACTTTGGAGGGCTAAGGCCAAAATACTGGCTATCCTTTTAGCCCATCTGTCTCTCCAATTGTTGGTCTCTAAACCTCAGTCGTTGAACATCCAGAAGAAAAGGTTGTTAACAGTACAATGTAATAGAGGCAGAAAGCATAACGTTATCATCTTATCTAAATATCAAACATCTTGGAACATAAAATAGAACCATTATTTTTTTAACAAGCATGGATATCCCAACATTTGACTACTTGTAGAATGTTATTAAACTGTTACATATTTTACATAGAAACTTAGAAAACAAAACCATACCTAATGTTGTAACATGACAATTATGATGACATTTTTTAACATACCGTAATTTGTATTTTTTAAACATAAGATATCCCCTTTTTGATCAATCATCCCTACCTAATACATAAAAGCTTTTACATAACTTGTTGACATTTAGTGGGCTGTATATCTCACAAGTTTTGTTACAGGCTAAGGTCTGAATCTGAAACAACAGTTTGTCACCATAAACAATTCCTATTTTATATTTTTAAGACCTGTATATCTAGAGGCATGAATACTTAAACATATCATGAGGTTAATAAAATCTATCATAGCTATATAAAACCTTTGTACGTGTACATCTACATCAAAACCCTTATTGTATTGTTTTTTTTTGATGACCAATGTGAACATATTATAAAATTATACATCTTTAGTTGGGGTGTATCCTTTAAGGTTATGGAGATTATTGGGGCCTCCAATCAACAAACAAGAACTGGTTTGAAATGTTACCAGGCAGCTGCTTTCTTATTTATCAAATGGAGTCCTGTCCAATCATCTCCTCCCCACCAAGGAATTTCATTTATTCATATGAATAACTTTTGATGTCTGATGAAAGACCCAAGTCTAACATTTAAGGTATTATTTCTGAACAATGAGAGACTCTCAAGTTATGATAAACAACAATAGACATTATTGGTATATAACCAATTTTAGCAACATTTGGACTAACTGGGAACCCAGGTGGAAGCATGCTTTCTAAGTCTATTATCCAAATTAAACTTTGATTAAATGGTAGAAAAAGTTCAAAACAGGAGAATTGTTGAGCTCAACATAAAAAGGAACAGCTGTTTACGGAATGGACACATGGACGAACATGGACAGATGATCTGTACAGATTTGAACATAGAAACAGAGTTGTTGGTGTCCGCAAGAACTCTCTTAAGTCCCCGGGGGCTATTTCATGCCCCTTTGCTGAAACTAGCTCGCTTCTTATGCCCCATGTCCTTGGGGTTGGAACACCTGTCACCTCCAGCACCCCATGCCCTCAGGGCGTTTCTTAGGCACTCCGTGCCACTTGGGCACTCCTGTAGAGGCACTTGTGCTTTCGGCTCCACAGATGTGAGCGATCACTAGCTCAGCTGACTCCCAACAACACCTTTACAGACTGGACAAACAGATACACAGGTACACAGGTACACAGGCAGACTGACAAACATCTTACACAATCAGAGTGCACTCAAATATATTCTAGCCAAACTGAATTCTGTTAATTTTTATAATTATAGAATTTGCAATTATAAATAGACTAGTCAGCTTTGTTGTAGGTCAATTAGCAGAGATCTCTTATAAAAGAATTTGGAAAGGACAAAATCTTATCTATAATTAACATTTGTATCATAGGATTTAGCATATACTCTTAGCTATTTAGACTTCTGGTGTTATTGTGTGTTACCATCTTTTGGGCATCTTGGGTCAATTAAGTCTGGCTCTAGCTTCATCCGGTTCTATCAGTTGCGGCGTGGTCTCTGTGGCATCACTATCATAGAACTGGGCATCGGTTTCTTGAGAGGTGGAATCAACTCTCTCTCTGTGTTTGGATCCACGGTATAACCGGGCTGCACACGTTGGTACCCAGATAGGCCCTTTAGCATTCTCTGGGAACATGCAAGTAGACCCTCGGCCCCAAATTAGCATTGAGCTGGGTTAAAGGGAATTGTGTGCACAAGGCAGAAATAATTTGATGGAGGGTAGCATAGGAAACAGAAACCTGTTGGATGACATCTGAGGGAGTAACAGTGCATAGCTGTGGATGAAAACACAAGTAGCAAGCACCAAGGAGGGAGGTATAAGCCTCCTCCTTTTCCCTGACATTGTAAGCAAGCAGGCATTGTAACCATTTTTTTTTTTTGCCCTACTCCTGCACAGTGCAGGAATGTTTATAAAATGAGAACCTTAGCTCCCCCTCTGAGTCACTAGGCCAAGCTTCCAAACTTTAAGTTGATACAATGCATCAACCATTTCAATTTACCACTGTGAGCTTGGCAACCAGACACATTGTTTCAAACCAATTTCTAGCTATAAAGGCATGCTTTGTGGTTTTTGTAACCTTTTATTTGGCACAGGGGGCTTTGATTGGCCATACAGTGCTATTATTAGGTTGTGCCAGTAGATGGCGCCCAAAGGCTATAAGCATCAGAGGGCGCAGGGACGGTAGGCTGTTTAGGTCTTGCAGCACCAGAGGGCGCAGGAGTCCTAACCTCTGTAGGTGAAAGCGGAGGGGCGGGAGAAGACAGAGGAAGAGGAGGGTAAGAAGAAAGAGGAAGTGGAGGGCACAACTTTTTGGCCATCGCCATCTTTAGGGCATTGTTGGGTTTTTCTTGTAAATCATCCAGCCCAACCCAGTTATTGAATGGGCCTAAGGGGGAGGAGACATCAGAATCTTCCTCCTTGGCATTTGTCTCTCGGAGCTCTTGTGTGTGGGGGTCTATACTGTCCTCCGTGGCGCCTATAAGAAACGCTTGTTCAGGCTCCGAGGGACGGGCCGCACCCTGAAGGCACGTCGGAATGGCAAGTAGGGTGGGGACTAAGCCTGGAGGAAAACGTCTGTCCTCATGTTGGGTGGCTGCACGGACCCGCTTTAAAAGGCTCTGATAGGTATGCAGGTCCCATAGGTCGGCTGTTTGCCTCTAAGACTCCCAGCGCTGCTGAGGCACGGAGTGTGGCGCTTCGTAGGGGGGGCATTCCAACAGTGCGCAGATCGCCCGCACCTGGGGGGACTGGACTTTGGATAGTGCGGTGCCCATGATAGTGGGTGGGGGGTCTTACCTGGAGTCCGCATAGGGATGTCCCTGTTCGGGTGCCACCTGAGGCCAGATGGGCCTCACTCCAGGCAGGACCGCACCAACATGACAAAGGAGAAGTGGAGATCAGGCTGATGGCGCAGATCCGGTTTAATGTGGAAGTGCAGCAAGTATATATAGCGGGTGTGGGCCAATAGGGAGTGAGAGCCAATGAGGGGACAGTATCTAGGCAGACTTAGGTCTGTAGAGTGGGTGTGGGCCAATAGGGAAAAAGGGGAGGGCAGTATCCAGGGAGAGGAGCAGAAACAGCAGTCTCCTAAGGGATGTTAACTGATTGGTGGTAAGTTTGTGCAGACCAGCAGCAGGAATAGGCCACAATGTGTAACAAAACTAATATGATTTTCAAAATTTGTAAGAGTAAATTATATTTTTGAATGAAGAGTGTATATTCAATAGGACAAATTTTGCCCACTATATAAATTCAGAAAAAAACACATTTTGGCATGTATTTAATATTCTAGGGATGATTTTCGTGTTAAAAAGAATATTTACTAGTCATTTAAACTTCTAAACTTATCCCACTTTTCAGAAACAGTACACCATAGAGAAGAATGGCATTCACTGTTTTTTGTATGTTTCTTTTCGTTGATGAAACTAATATCTGTGAAATATTTTTTAGAGAAACGCTCTTGGGTTACAATGTAGTTTCACGGTTAGTAGTTATTGCTGAGTCGCAGGAGGAAAAACAGATGAACTAACCCACAGTTAGAGAAAACTATGTAAGGAAACTTCAATATGTGTTATTATTTCCTCTAAATAGTTGTATTAACTATTAAAGTCACACAACTTAACATATATCACTTTCTTCTGAAAAAACGTATTTTCTTTTACAGTAGCTTTTCGAATAAATGTTTCTGTAATCAATGTGCATTTTAAGATATTGTAGTGATGGTAATTTTTAAAGAAAATATGTTAGCAGTGAAAATTTCAGCTAAAGATACAATCCTGTCATATGCTAGAGTTTGAATGTATCATCCAAACTTCTCCCATGTCACTGGGAAATGGTAGGAAAAAAAACCACTCAATTGCCAAATAAACTAGTAGCTGTAAAATATTGAGTATGAATTTAAAATATACAATTGAGCTATCCTTTATATAGAAACAAAAATTTAAAGAAATGACCCAAACATGGTACTAATAGTATTTTAGATTATTCTTCTTCTGGATCAAAATATCCTGTGGTTACTATATTACATCAAAAGTTATAATGCATGCTATTTTTGAAGTCAAGCACTGTTTCTTTTTCCCAATTTATTAAATTATTCTCATATATTAAACTGCACAATTTGATAAGCAAGTAGCATGAAACAAACACCACAATCAAAATAAGGAGCACATCCATCACCTTTAATGTTTACTCTTGCCTCTTTTTAATCCCCCCTCCCTTTTGCCTCTTGCCTGTTGAAAAGAATCCATTAATGTAATTACTGTCTTCAATTTGCATGTTCATGAACTGCATATAATGGAATCAAACCTGATGCATTGCTTTTTGCCTCGCCTATTTTCTACATTATCACTATTTTGATATCTAGCCTTGTAGTTTCATGTGTCAATAGTCAGTTCTTGTTTTAGGACAGAGTAATATTACTTTTAATAGTTTGAAAGGACTAATTTTGGTTTACTTATATAATATTTATGATAATACTGAATGTATACTCTGCTACATTCACTAACAAATCTGGAAGCTTCTTTATAAATGTCATAGAATTTTCTGTACCGACAGAAATTTTATCTGTAAATAAGGATAGGGTTACTTCTTTCCACATGTGAATTTCTTTTTTCTGAGAATATTTTGAAGAAATTTTTATCACTGTATTTAGTCTGTGTTGGTTACTTGTTAGATCATTTATTTAATGTTTTGCTGTTTCAGTTACAAATTCGATGTATATAATAAAAATATTTAAAATCTCACAGTCTGCCTTCAAAATATATTAGACCATTTCACATGTAGTGTAAATACCAGTAAACTAATAAATAGGCCCTCTGTATCCATAGTTTATGCACCCGTAAATAAACCATTTGGCAGTCAAAATATTTGAAAGACCCTGTGTCTGTACTAACCAGGTACAGTCTTCTTTTTTGGTATTACTCCCGAAATAATAAAGTACAACTGTTTACATAGCATTTGCATCATACTAGGTATTTAAGTAAATGGGAGATGGTTTAAAGCACATAGGGGATGTGTGTAAATTGTATCCAAATATACACCATTTTATTTAAGAGGCTTACGCATCAACAGATACTGGTATTCTTGAGTGGTTCTGGAAACAATGTCCCAAAGATACTGAGTCATGATTATCATGTGTTATACATTCTGGCCATCCTTTTTCTCATCATTTTCATGAATTTAATTTCTAGTTAATTTTTAAACTCTGAAACAAATCGATTTTACTTTAAATTTTCAATAGTCAAAATTAGAAAAAGTCATTTTGTGTATTTTCTAACATATTAGTCATTTCTTGTGGTCTCCATTCTTTCATGTATATTGTCAAGATCTCTGCTATAATTTCAAATTGATCTGAAACTTTTCTTTATTGTTTCCTCTCCCTTCTCCCCTCTCTCCTCCCCACCTGCTCGGGCCTTTCTACACTGCCCAGGCTTGTGTCAAACATCTAGACGTAAGAGAGTCTCCCACCTCAGCCATCAATGTGCTTGGATCTTTATTGTCTCTTTTAGTGCACTGTTTGCAGGTGTTGAAGTTGTCTTACTTTGTTTAATTTAAAATTCTTCTCTAGTCTTCATTTCCTGAAAGAAATTTTGCTGGATAAATATTTTACTTTGATAGGCTTTTTTAGAACTCTAAAGATACTGTTCCAGTGTCCTCTGAATTTCATTGTTTCCAGCAAAACACTGGCTGTTGTTCTAATCTTTGCAAGATATATGTAATATGTATATTTTTCTGCTTTTTTATTTTTATTTGTCCTGATGTTTACATAGAGACAAAGATATACCGTCTTGCAGCTTTTTTTTTTTCATTTTAAAGTTTGAAGACTCCAAGGCTCTATTTTCATCAAATTTGAATTTTTTAGCATTATCTATTCCTCCATAAATCTGTGACTTTAAGAAGGAACTTTTTTGTGCCTTCCTTTTGTGTGCCTTGG
This sequence comes from Dasyprocta punctata, assembly GCA_004363535.1. Taxonomy (NCBI): domain Eukaryota; kingdom Metazoa; phylum Chordata; class Mammalia; order Rodentia; family Dasyproctidae; genus Dasyprocta; species Dasyprocta punctata. The sequence goes on along the minus strand of RJWM01038784.1, from coordinate 7,824 downwards.
ATGGAACTAATAATATATTTCATGGAGCAGATACTGCAGTTTGAATGTAACTCCATTACTCACTAGTTGTGTAACCATGAGAAAGACATTTATAAAGCATACACTATCATTTCCTCAATTTGTAAAATGAAGTGCATGTGAGAATTTTATAACAAATCCTTATAAAGTTAGAACTACTTTTTGTCAATTTCTTCTTCAAAACAGCAGAGTTTATTTTCTACTTAGTCTGCTGTTATCATAAATTCCATGGTATTGTGTTTTATTGTGTAACATATACATATTGTGTTCTTTTTAAAGTGTGGACTATATACGAAGAAAAAAACATTCTTAAATGTGGAGGCAAGTGTTATACTATGATAACCAACAATTTAGAAATATTGTTAAAATGAAAAGAAAAGAAAGTGCTCAAATGAAAAGAACAATTGAGATAGAAGAAAGGAGAAAAGAAAAAAGGGACGATTATATGTATACATATATACATATATATGAGTGTGTATATATATACAATATAGATAACTGTACTACTAATCTCTGTTAATTCATCAATAAGAACAGCTTATATTTTCATTGTTTAATTGTTTAATCATTTTTATGCCTAAATCTTGTAATCTAAACAAGTACTTTTAAGATAATAATATGCAATATGTTAATATTAATGAGTGTTAATATCCTATTATTTTGTTTTAAAATTCTGTATCTTTTTTTAAATAAAAAACAATTTAGAAAAACAGTGTTTTCTTCAGTGAAATAACTGAAAAATTGCAAAACTGTGAATTGAAAAATACCTGGCTTCAAAAATGCTGCTGTATTTTCTGAACCAACTACTACTAAAATGATTTGGAATGCCTAGAAAATTTTCCAACTTTCAAGTAATTTGGTAACTATAGCACTATGATGATATATTATTATAAGTCTACATAATTGTATTTAAGACTCCAATATATATGAAAAAATAATATAGATTATTAAACATTTTAATTTTATAAAATCCTGTCCCCATGATTTTTACCTGTTAGCATATCGTTAGCATAGTTCTTGTTATATATACTTGTAAGCAACATAGTTGTGTATATTTTCCAAAAATAAATGATATAGATTCTGTGCTGAATTTACTAATAACTTTTGAGTAACAGAAATGGAATCCTCTACATAAAAACAATACTTTTGGGGTTTTCAAATACATGTATGTGAAAAATTGGTGTTTAGAAAGAGAGGGAGAGATTGAAACTTTAGCCATGTTATCTTTAAATATGCATTATTTACAACTGATCTGCATCCCTCATCTGCGTTATAAAGTGGAATAGAAAACAATGCATGCACATGGACATAACTAGGTATTTGTGAAGGCCCTGATACTAGTGTAAATTAAAATAATACATAAATCAACTCAAATGCAATAATATAGTTCATCTTGACTTGGTTTGAAATTACCTTTCAGTAGAACAGAAGACATTTCACTATTTTTTCCTGTTTCAATATACAGTAAAATTTCTAGTTAAATCCGGAATGAACATAATTGTGATATATTTTAAACTAATCTGTCCTTGCTAGTACTGCAGCAATGATAGCTGTCATTGGGAAAGCAGAAATACCTGGATGCATACTGGGTTCAGAAAGAAGAGACGCAATTGTACTATGAGCAAAAAGATAGGCATTATCAGGACATTTTAAGATATTATATCTAAATTTTATGGACAAACTTGTTTAAAAATAATTATGAAATCAATGCTATTGATGGCAGGCGTGAAATAATATAAAGTATGTTTGATCTTTGTACTTAGTTCCTGTCACAAGCATAATGGCAATATCATGAGTAAAAGAAGTGTTTTGTTATTCGGTGAGCACATTTAGTGGTTCTTTAATTATGCAAAAAAAGTGAGCTAGGTAAAAAACCGTTGGTAGCTTAAGGATGGGGCCAATCACAAAAATGAACTGGTGACTAGAGGGCCTGAACCTTTGGCCATACCCACCAACCTCTGAGAAGAGGATGAAGGAATAGAGTTTGTGATGCAAGACATCATGAGCAAGAAGAGTTGATTAGCTTCCAGGTTGCTGGGAGGGCAGCACACCTTAAAAGATGTGTCACCTTACTGTATACCTCACCCCTTGCACTTCTTTGTCTGGCTGTTCCCAATATGTTTTAAATTATCCTTTTAAAACACAAGTAAGTTTTGCCCTGAGTTCCCTGAGCTGTCCTGGCAAATGAATCAAACCCATGGAGTAGGTCTTGGAAAACCTGATTTGTAGCCAGACTAGCAAAACTGCAGGCAGGATAGACATTTGATTGGCTCATTGCAGGATCAGTCTTGTGAGACTGATACCTTAGCCTGGAATCTGACAATAAGTCTAGGTAAAAACTAGAACTGAGCTGAATTATAGGATACCAAGTTGGTGACTGCTGGAGAATTGGTTGGGGTGTGTGTGTAGAAGAAAACCACATATCTGATTACTAAATTGATTTGTGTTGAATGTGAGAGTAGAGACATGAAAAAATATTTTAGTTTTCTTCTCAGTAGAAAATATCACAGCTAAAAATATGAATAAATGTCCAGATTAAGGTTCATAAGATAAGATATAAAAAATCTGCTTAGCAAATCACACTCACAAAGTAGGATGGTGCAGTGAGGAGAACGAGGTTAAGGTATGTTAACTAGAAGATATCTAGCAGTTATGAATTGAAGGTAAAATGCAGGAACAGTATAGAGTGCCAAAAGATGTAAATAAGTGTACATCCACCGTTATCTAGAAGTGTGAAAAAGGTTAGAACTGCATTCAGTATAATGGATCTTGGATGATAAAGTGGACAAAGTAAAGTAGTCAGCTTAACTAACCTCTCTTCTGCAAACTGATACAAAATTTCTTAAGCAGAATTAGACGATGCTGTGCCTACTTGATGTAATTTATCTATTTGGTTTATAACCTGCCCACAATAAAAGCACAATGTAGTAAAATGAGCATTTCTTTAATTATTTGTTGAATAAAAACAGATATGTTGTAGAAAGATACACTGTCTATTTATCTTCATCTATGTTTTAGCCATTACCCATAGTTTAAAACATTAAATTCTTACCAATGCTGCATAAGACTGTCTGCAATCAAATCAGCACCAGGCAAAACAACAAAAGCGCAACGAAACAAAAAACCCCACAACTTCTTAGAATACATACAAGACAACAGGCACTGTTTTCCACAAATCCTCCTCCTTGTATTGTCCATATTAAGGTTTACTTGTGAGCAAAATAGACCCACAGTTCTTTTCCCTTTTAACATGCTAAATACCACCATTCTCTTCTTGCTTTCTTGGTCTTATGAAATTATTACTCTTATTTTTTGATATCAATATATATTTATAATCTGTCTTCCTTCTAAAACCTCCTTTTTTCCCTGCTGTTCAAATATTATATTTTAGATGTATTTTATAAATATGTTATCATACTTGCTGCTCTCTGAGCTACCTAGATGCTTAATTTTTGATGAACTACCTTACTGTTTTCCATGTTGTCTATGCCATTTTGGACTCCCACTAATATGGTATAAAGGTTTTAATTCCTCTCTATCCCTGTCAATATTTGTTATTTTCTGGGGGTTTTATGGTGGCAGTTAATCTAATAAATGTTGATGGATACCACCCTGAGTGAGCTAGAAATCCATAAATTGACTTTCAATATTGAAGGTCCAAGTCTGTCCTAGGCCTATGTGCCTTTTCTGATAAACCTGCAGTAGGCATGTGGATACAGAACTTCTTACACCACTGGCCACAGTGAAGGTCTCATTAACTTGTGACTCTGATGTCTCAGAAGGCAAGGTATTCAGTTGAGGACTCTCTGACTCTCACACAAAATTCTGTAGAGTAAATATTAGCCCCTGGAAAAACTAGTTCCCCATTAATCAATGATGTATTCACACAAGAATACTGTGTCTCTTACTAGACCTTGCTGGCCTCAATGCTTTCCACTCCACTGTTCCCTGGGTCTCCCAACCTGCCCCTGAAAGCAATTTGCTCAATAAGAAATGACAAGTTCAAAGAGTCTTGGTTTTGGCCTGATAAGAGCTCTGACCATCTGAACTTCCATGCATTCTCAGTCATTGTCTCTGTCTCTTTTATCCTTCATGGGGCCCTTGCTCAGGTTATTGGGAGCTTTATCAGCCCCTGATGGAATGTGAGATGGAATCACATTGTGATTTTTGATTTGTGTTTCTGTAATAATGCCTGTTGCTGGTGATTCTTTTATGTGTTTTTCTGGTCATGTGTAGGCCCTGGAGAGATGTCAATTCAACTGTTTTTCTATTTTAAAATAGATTGTTTATGTTTTGTGGTTGAGATTTAGGTCTTTCTCTACATATTGTGGATAACAATCTCTTATGAGATTTTAAGGTCTGCTAAAACTTTCTCCCGTTCTCTGAGTTTTCTTTCTGCTTTATTGATGTGGTATCTTGCTTGTTTGTTTGTTTGAACCAGGAATTGAACTCAGGACCTCACGCTTGCCAGGCAGGCACTGTGCCACTGAGCAATATCCCAGCCACAATGTAGTATTTTTGATGTGTGGAGACTCATACAAAGTCTAATGATGTTTGCAACTTCTATAATGTTTTGACTTAACACAGAGAGAAAGCATAATGTTATCCTAAGTATAATTTCACAGGAAAATTGAGAGAGAAATTGGATGACCTCAATCCTAAGGTAGTATTGTAATTCAAATATTGTTTATTGTAATCCCTTAAAATAGTGTAATACAAATATTGTAATCTTTTTTCCCATCCACCTCGCAGTCCAGAAAGTTGTAATCCCATTGATATGTTATTGAAATCTCAGCAAATTAATTCCAATCTACCACCTCCAGTGCAACCCACTGTGAGAATAAAGACATTAAGACACATTCACAGTTAAGAACTGCCAAGGTGTCCTGAGTCCAGTCCAGCTGAGGAAACATGGAACAAAGGCCCTGACCCAAAAGCCTCTCCCAGAATTTATCTCATGAAGAAGGGAGTGGTTTGAGAATGAGTGACAGTTAAAATGGTGGGAATTATGTGAGCAATATGAGCTGTGGTGGCCAGGTGGAGAGCAAACTCCTCTGTAATATGCATGGAGAAGGATATACAGAAAGACCAGTCTGCATAACCCAGCTAGGGTAGCATTTGAATGTTTTAGGAGGCTGTTGCTTCAGTTTCTGATATGTAAACTTTTGTGCCATTGGATATGCTAAAGTCCAGGCAGTACATCATTGCAGATACATCTTAGTCAGGTTCGACTTAAAAAAACTGAGAGGCGCAGTTCTTCAAATAATTCAGTATTGTCATGATCATATGGAAATATACTTCATTAAATTGATATTTTATACAAAAGCATTTGTCTGGCTTTTTTCTATTTAGGTAAACAGAATCTTCATTCTTGTCCATAGTGTCTATAGAAAACATGAATATGTTGAAAATAATCCTTTGAGGACTTTTTTATTAGTAAGTGTTTGTAATACATATTTACTTTTCTTGTGTGAAGTTCATTCTTACACATTTTGATTTCTTTTCTTTCACCCCTTTTCCCTCACCTCCCTCCATCTCTTTGTTCCCTTACCATTTGAAAAAGATTTAACTCCCTACTTTCTATTATTTTTCTTTTATTTTGCTTTTTACTTACATTTTGGGTTTATTTTTTTTTTCTTTTTGAAACAGGGTCTGACCATGAAATTCAGGCTGGACTTGAGCTCACTTTATAGCCCAGGGTGGTCTTGAACTCACAATAATCCTCCTGCCTTAGCCTTCTGAGTGCTGTTTTGGGTTTTCTTATAAGAGAAATCATATGCTATTTAAGTTTGTGTAGCTCATCTATTTCACTTAACATTATGGTTGCAAGGTGAGTTCATTTTTCTACCTTCATTGTGGGTAAATACCAAATAGTATATTTCTTTATCCATTTATCTGTTAATGGATATATAGGCCGCTTCCAAGACTTAGATATTATGAAATGCATTCTTAGAAATAGAGTATCGGGGACCTGGCCTAGATCCCCAAACTCTCAAACGAGTGTACGGTGAAAGCTTAAATAAATGAGACAAGTGGTACGATTTTAGGGTTCCAGGAGGATCAAAGCCCTTTGCAGAGTTCTTGACTCTGAGGCTATGATGAGACCTAAGACAAAAAGCTTCTCTGTGTAGTCTGTATTTATTTTCATAATAAACAAAGAGAGGGGATGCTGAGGAAAGCAGGGGAATGAGCAGGACCTTGGGAGTCACTTCAAGGACTTCTCCAAGTAGTAAATTGTGCCAATTTTAGGAGAACTGTCTTAGCTCCATGATGACATTTACAGTAGGAATGAGACGCCTGCAGTTGTGAGATGTCTGCAGCTGCAGTCTCTGTCTACTTAATTGGGTTTGAGCCAAGCGTCTTCGGCAGTGGCCTTATCTTGCCCTTTGAGGTATTTCTGGCCTCACAGGCCACTACAGGCCTCAGCCAGGACCAGTGATTCATAGAGGTTCACTTACTATGAATCAGCTCCCATTGCCAGGCAAGGGGCCTAGGCCTAGGACAGACTCACAGATAAACATAGAAAGCCAATTAGTTAATTTTAAATCCTGCTTAAAGCCACTTCGTGGTTGTCTCCAATAGAGTATACATGAGACATCATAGTATGATGTCTTTAACTCTTTCAGGAAAATACCTAACCTAGAAGGAGAATAGCTAGGTCAAATGCAACTTCTAGTTTCAGATTTTCAATGAATTTCCATACTGATTTCCATATTGGTTGTACTAGTTTGCATTGCAGCCAATGATGTTAAGGGTTTCCTTTTCACCCTGCAACCTACCAACATTTGTTATTATTTGGTTTCTTGATTATGGACGTTCTTTCTAGGGTAAGACAGAATTTCAGTGTTATTTTAATTTGCATTCCTCTAGTAACCAGCAACATGGAACTTTTCTTCATGTATTCGTTGCTCATTTGTACTCATTCTGAGAAACATCTGTTCATTTCAGTTGCCCATTTTTTACTGGCTCTTCTATTTTAGAGGGCTAATTTTTTGTGTGTGTTCTTTATGTAATCTAGGTATTAGTTCTCTGTTTGAAGTATAGCTTTCAAAACTCTTCTCATTCTGCAGGTTGTCTTCTCATTTTGTTGACTGTTTCTTTTGCTATGAAGAAACTTTTTAATTTGCTGACTCTATTTGTTGATTGTTAGTTTTATTTCCTGTGCAACTGGGGTTCTGTTAAGAAAGTCCTTGCCTATGCCTATGATTTTAACAGCTTTACCTTTTGAACCATCAGGAAAATAAAACTATTATTCTAAAAATAGCAAACTGGGTATAATTTCACACACATATAATCCCCGCACAGAGGGAGGCTGAAGCAGAAGCATAGAAAATTGAATCCCACCCAGGCGAAATGGTAAGTTAGTGAGACCCTTTTTCAAAAAAACTGAATAAATAAATTAATTAAAAGTGTTGGGGATGTAACTTAGTGGTAGAGTGACCCTGGGTTTGATTCATTGCAAAACAAAAGCCAAAAAAAAAGGAAGGATATAGCAAAAATTCACAGTGGAATGTGACGTATTCAGTATAATCCATTTGTATACAAGCGTACAGATTAATGTATATTAGTGGCTTCTTATGGCCTTATCCTTCTATGGGAAAGAGACACCTGACTCATTGTTTATACTCAGACTGGGGGTGAACATGTTTTCATTTTATCTCTGCCATTAACTATAGTCAACTTAAGGATGAGAAACTGACCCATCTTGGACACATAAGAATCCTTTCCCAGGGCTGGGAGTTTGGCTCAGTGGCTTAAGCGCCTGCCCTGGCAGGCGCAAGGCTGTGAGTTCAATCCCCGGTGCCG
>RJWM01038783.1:0-16488 GCA_004363535.1 Dasyprocta punctata | reverse complement strand
TCTTAGTAGATGGAATGCAGTTGCCATTGCTGTGGGGACATCTTGGTAGCATGACATAACCTCTATAACACAGAGTCCCATTTCAGGACTTGAAAAAAAAGTGCACAACAAAGGGCAGTGAAATATTTAACAGCATTCAAATAAGAAGGTTCTTTCCTATTCAATCACCTTAAATTGTCAGCCAAATTCTTCCCCATAAGTAAATGATCTAGTTTTCAAGTTGTTTATGTCTGGCTTTGACAAGTAGAATAGCTCCCAGACAAGAGAAAAGCTTATTTGTCCCATTTCAGAAGTTAGCACTATAACCTATAACTCAACACAAAAGATTTTAAACCGCTGAGCTAAATATTTTAGGTTACAAAGGGCTTTGCATTCTTTCTCATAAAATCACTTGAGAAATTCAGAAGAGTAGCAACCTTCTCATTTGTCAGGTCTCTCATAATAAACCATGAAACAGTTTAAAAATTAGTAATATCTCCCTCTTAAACTATTCAGCGACACTCAGATTCAATATTATCCCCAAGCTCTAAAGTGAATATTTGGATATATTTGTTGCAATGCACCATTTAGCAATAATCAGAGTCATGGACAAGACTGATTAAAAGATGGTTATGGTTTATTTCCTCAAGCTTGATTGAGATAACAAGAATGCCCCAAATATTTACTCTACACTTTTTGCATATTAATTAATCTGCCTCTTTTCACCATAAATCATTCTTTCCACTAATGACATACTCTTCACACTAATAAGTGAAAATTACAAAAGCAAACAAATTAATTTATAGCAGGACAGTGCTTGATAATTTAGTAAAGTAAATGAAGCTGAGCTCTCTGTGTCTCTCTAACAACTGTTTTTGTTATTTGCTCCCCGTCTGTGCTACTGATGCCATGTATTAGCTGCAAATTCTTAGACCACAGGGAACTTCTGTTATGGTTAGATGTCATTAAGATACCACAGGAGAACAGGAGATACTCTATCACCTATAGAAGGACTGAATATGGTGTTGTTAAATTAAGCCTAAAACAGAACCTTGGCAAATATTTGCAAGCATCACTGCTCCCTAAAATCTCATGTGTCACATGTTCCCCAGAATTCAGAAACAGCTTTCCACAGTTACATTTCCTGTATATGGTACAGCTGCTACTGTAATTCATTAAAAGGGTCTGCTTTGTGAGACACTAGTTTAACTATTCACATTTGTTTCCCAATTGCAACACCCTAGAAATTCAGTTTGCCCTCATCTTCAGATTACTTGCATCACTCTCAGAATCAGTCTCATTTTACAGCAGTGCCCCAGGATTTCTCCATGTTCTCCTGTGGCTTCATCACTTTGCCCTCCCAGGGATGTAATACCTAACACCTACAATTTAAAGGAAAAGAGGTTTATTTTGGCTTATATTTCAGTCCGGGGTCAGATGGTTTCAAGGCAAAAGCAATGTGTGGAAAGGACCTGCCAAGGAGAAACTCCATTCCTGTCATGGTGGCCAGGAGACAGAGAAAGCAAGGAGTTGGAAGAGATGCACATAACACGTCCTCCGTAACCCACTCTGCCTATCTCCTGCCCCTCCTAGAAGCAAGTTGACTGTAGTGCGCTCATAATGCAGTCTCATCTCCAATACCTGAGACTTTGGGGCCATTGCATATCTACAAATACAGCATTCTTTGACTTTTATAATCTCTTAGTTCCTGTCTGTTTCAGATTTTCCACTTGGACTCTGGCTGATACTCCACTACATGAAGATAACTACAATTTGGACATCCAGCCTAGAATTATTATTGATAAAGTTAACTTCTTATTTTGTTTTACATATTTACTATGGTATAATTTGAATATCATAGCATTCACCATATTTAAATGTACAATTCAAAGGTATTTAGTTAAGTACAGAACTTAGGAATTCTCCCTGCAGTCTAATTCTCAAATCTTTCCCTGTTTTCTATCAAATAATAATAATAATAGTCCCATATCCAATTGCAACCATTCTCTATTCCCACACACAACCCCAAGAAACATCTAATTTACTTCCTTTGTCTATTCATTTGCCTTTTCCGCGATTCCACACAAATGGAATCATCTTTTGTGACAGGCTTCGTTCACTATGCATCATGTCTTTTATGGTTAATCCAAGTGTTAACATGAGTTAGTACTATATTCTTTTAATAATAAAATAATATTATATAGTATATATACCATATTTTGTTTCTTTATTTCATGGATCAATAGGTTTTTTTTCCCATTTTTTTTGGCTATTATAGATTGTTCTGCTGTGAATATTTAGAAAAATGTCTCTGGGCACATAAATATTTCCATTTCTTTAGAGCAAATACTTAGGAATACAAATGATGGATTATATGACAACTTTATATTTAACATTTTGAGAAACTGCCAAAATACTTTTCAAAGTAGCCATTCCATTTTACATTCCCATCAACAATACATGAGGTTTTTAATTTTTCAACAAACTTACTAAAACATTTCATCACCTTTTTTATTTTAGCCATGTTTGGCTGTGAAGTTGTTCCTATTGTGGGCGTAATTGCATTCCTCTAATACCTAATGATTTGGAATATTTTATTCATGTGCATGTTAGCTATTTGTATAACTTCTTGTGCTTATTTGTATAACTTCTTTGGTGAATGTCTATTAAAGTATTTTGGTCAATTTTTATTGACTCTTTTTCTTACTGAATTATGAGATTTTTATCCAAAGGCTATTTTTTCTTATTGAGTGATGAGAATTCTTTAACACCTATGAGGCTTATTATTTACAAATATTTTGTCTTACTAATTGATGAGTTAATAATGTTGAAATACAAAAGTTTTAAAGTTGGTAAAGTCTTAAGGTTTTGAGTCCTTGTGATCTTTGTGTTACATCTAAAAGAAAATTGTACCTTACCCAATATTTCCTCTTTTACGTTTAATTAACTTACAGCTGATATTTCCACTTAAATAACAGCATTTCAGACTCAGCATTTCAAAGTGAAGATAATCTTTAAATTTTTAACCTGTGATTTTTTTTTTCTTTCATGTCTTCTTCTCAAGCAAGTGCTGTGAGTATTCACATTTGGAATAAACATCAAACTCTAGGACATCTTGAGACCGATTTTTCCTCACTTTTCCTTATTCACTTTCAGGATCTCAATTCTGCCCAGCTCTGTATTTTTACTATCATTGTCTTAAATTCAGCCGCCATTCACTTTCTTGATTTCACTGTTTCCTCCCTGGTAGCTGCAATGAATACTCTACATTACTTTAGAAATTTTAAAATCTGATTTTTTTTACTCCCTGTTTAGAACAGTGCAGTAGTTTTTAATAGATTTTAACTGTTCATCACATACTTAGGAAAACATCATTGTAATCATTTTAAGTACATAAACTATTAATATTACAAAGGAAATTACTTAAATATATTGAACTATTTTTAAAAAATTTAACTTATTATATAATATTAGAGACTCATAAATTCATTAAGCAATAGCGTTTAGTAGTGTGTTGACTAATCATATATATATGGCACTAACTAGCATACATAATATTTTGAGAGATCTACAACTATGAAATGGTACCAAAATATGTGTGATTAACTTTCATGGCAAAATTGCACATTCTCCAAATGTGACAATGATTTGCAAAATTTTACTTTTGAGTTTTGAGGGAGTAAAGATGCACTGTAATGACATTATAGTAATTACTAACACCTGGAATTCCATTTACATGCCCACAAGGGAAGACTCCACGTAAGAATCTTTCAAAGTGGTTTTCAATTATATTTAGAATAAATCCCTTACTGTGGCTTAAAAATCATTTTACCCCTACCTGCTTATAGGTAAGCACCTGCCCTCTAGGCTCACTAATCTCCAGTCTTACTTACTCTTAGAGTATGCCAGCAGAGGGTCTATTCTCTGGATTCCACAGATACCTCCTGCATCTACTTGAGAACAACTGCAATATCTTCTCTTCAAAAAAATCTTCTTGTCCAATATCTAAAATCAGGATTTCTAAGCCTCTGTAATATGTTCCATATTGCCTTAACAAAATAAATCACATTGGTTTCTTAGTTTGCTCAATTTTTTACTTGTTTTTATGTCTCATACTAAAATATGTTTTTATTTCTCATACTAAAACATACCTGTAATATCATCACGTCCTTCCCAGCCTCAGGCATAATGCAAATGCTGTTGTAAGTGTACCTGAGAAGTTAGTATTAAATAAACAGATGAACCTAGGATGCTTCTCGGTCTAACTCCAGATACCATCACCTCCAACAGGACTACTGCAATAACTGCAATTCTGTGCTTACTTTCTTATTTAAATCATTCCTCCTGGAACAGGCAGAGTTGTCTTCTTTTGTTCTGGTTTTGAGAATCCAATTTAGGACCTTACACAATAGGCAAGTGCCCTACCACAGAGCAGCATCCCCAGCCTCACTGAGTTAGCTGTCTGTATAAAATGCACACCACACCATTTTGCATGCTGCTTCACAGTGACTCACTCGGATACAATCCATGTCTCTTACTTTGCCTAGAAAAGCATGCACGGTCTCATTTTTTAAACTCCTGCATTTTATTTAATCAACCTTTATTAAGTTTCCATAAGCTATCAAGTTTATTACTGATTAATTTCTTTTGCTACCATTGCTTTTCTCATAGGGAAAAAGTGTCCTGTCTTTACTTTCATCCTTCAGTATTCACCTGAATGGAACATGTTGACCTATGTGTTTCTTCCCTCAGTTCCATAGTTCTCAAATGGGCCAGGCGCTGTCCTTTGCCATAGACCTGTGATAGCAGTGAAAGCAATGATGGACACACTGTGAAACTCATGTGTCTTAAACTTCAGAGAGAAATCATTTGCATGGACCCCACCCAAGACATGAAAAGTGTAAATGTGTTAATAAGATGATATTTATGTTTTTGCTAAAATTTAACGCAAAGATTGCAACCACTCTTTCTTCACATACCCATCTTTGTCAGGCCACCACTACCTTCATGCTGTGCCATTATAACAGTTGCAAACTTTTAATTTTCATCTTAAAGAGAACCCATAAAATTTAAAACTAACCCAATTGAGCAAAAACAGCAGTAATTCACATTTTAAAGTATGGATTTATGAGAAAGACAGACATGAAACAAAGTATAACATATACTAGTGCAAAAAGTTAAGGGGGGAAGCCTGACAGCCCATGAAGCCCTCTGAGATAAGACTGACTCAGTCATTTTAGTAAATCTATCAGGTAAGCATACAAATCTCCCCAACTCTTTTAGAGGCAATGAACCATTAAAAATACACAGCTATACTGGAATTAAAAACAATGCAAATAAAAAACGATTTTACACTCTATTCACTTATCAAATTGGCAAAATTGAAGGATAATATTAAACGACGGAGAGGTAGCTATCTGGCGTGATCTCCCAGTTTAAGAAGAAAATGGCCTATGTAAAAAGAACTTCCAAAAGTTTGATAAACTTTTGCTTGTGAATATCAACTTTGGAGTTCTGTCAAAAAAGGAGAAGCACATGAAGGTTATGTTTTGCAGGGTATGGTGGTGCAAGCCTGTAATCGCAGCTACTTGAGAGGCTGAGGCAGTAAGATTACAAGTTTGAGGCCAGTCTAGAAAACTTAGCCAGATCTTGTCTGAAAAAAAAACAAATGAACAAATTAATGAATAAGCAAAGAGCTGAGCATGCAGTTCAGAATTCCCTGGGTTCAGTTCCCAGCAACACAAAAGAAAAACAAGATTGAGAATTGTATCATTACTGTTTATGACACATCTTTGGTAATGATAGACTGAATAACAGGGAAATGTCTAAATAAATTGTGCTATGTCTGTATGATAATAATTATAAATTCTAATTTGCAGCACTCATTAATAAAAAATGAAGGCATGCAGGATATATTTTTAAACAAAAGAAAGGATAATCTATCTATGTAATAAAATCTTAGTTACATATAAATATGGGAACAATATAAGCAAAAGACTGATAGGAAGTTTTCTTTGGATACAAGAAAATACATTTTATTTTTTAATTTTGTATATTTTCAGCTTTCTATAATAAGCATGTATAATCTATAGAATATTATGACAACACATATTAAATCATACAAGTAATTAAAGCCCTTTTATTGAAGCCAACATGCCTACAGCACAGGCTTTTTGGATATAAGTGGGCACTGTACCTGCTCATGAAGCTTTTGAAAAGAGGCAAGATGCCTCTTGAAGTATAAACCCTGCCAGTATCAGAGGTCCCCTTCTTTGGTATTCGGGTGGTGTTGGGTCATTAGCATGATGCTGAAAGATGCTGACAAAAGTTGTTTAAAGCAAAGTTTTTTTGAATTATTAATGAAACTACAAGGGCAGAATCAAAAGATTCGATGGAACTGATGATCTTAGAAAAGACCAATAATGAATACTAAATTTTAATGAAGTCCCCAGCAGTACCGAAATGCACCATTTCATTTGCCGTTAACCTTTCTGATGTGCTACTTGGAGGTCTTTAAATTCTTAGGACAGGGTGTCATTTAATAACAATGACAGGTGACTTTCATTTAAATGAGAACACTTAACTGGAACATGGCAGGATAAGGAAATCATCGAGGATATATGTACAGAGATATGGAGGGTATAAAGAAAACTATGAAAGGTAAAAGAAGCAGCTGAAGTTTTCACAGAATTTAGCAAACTGGTAATATACCTAACTGGGTTTTAGATATAACACATCCTTTCAGAAAAAGTAATAATATCTTCTAATGAATAATAGCTTTTGGCAGACATATGGTAAAGAACAGTATTAATCTTATTTATTGAAGTATTTATTCAATCAAAATCGAATCACTTAAAATATCAATAGAAACCCTGTTAAGGGAGAAACTCAGAAGTGAGATCCGAGTTGGAATGCAAGTTGTCAGAACCTGTCAGCATTAAGAAAATAACTTTGCAACATCTTCTATTTATGGCAACGGAAAACTGAGGATGTCAAAGTTATACTTCACAGCTCACGGACAGACTGAGCCAGGTGGCATAGAAGTATTACAGAAGAATCAAAAGCACAAGGCAGTTTTCCACATTGGACTAAAAGTTTTAAATTGATTTCCTTTTTAGTTCTGTAGTTGTTGCATTATCACCAGGAATTCAGAGGCAGTGCACCCAGTCGAAAGAAGGAAATACATCAATATTTCTCTGCTTCCTTCTGTAGTTCCTAGTTGTTCTCCCAGCCATGATATCTAATCTATGCTGTAGGCCAAGTGCTGGGCTGAACCCTAGTGACTCCACAGTAATGCTGATTCCTAAAGCAATGCTGCTCATTTTCTTTAGCTACAACCACTTCCAACGAACTTGGGCGTTTTAAGCAATGCAGATTTATCATTTCACAGTTGCTGTGGTTAGAAGTCAGCCAGATTTAAATGACTTTTTTTATTTAGAGTTTCACAAATCTGAAATCGAGTTGTTGCTAAGATCATACTTGTTATTAGATCTGAAGAAGAATTCATTTGTCTGGTCATTCAGGTACTAGTTTGGGTTTAGGTCATTGGGATGTCAGTGTAAGTTTTAGGACTGTCTCTGGCTATCAACCAGATGCTTGTCTTTGCTTTTGAAGATGGCTTCCTTTACTTTCTCCTGTTTTCTGTGTGGCCCTTTTGAGCAGCGGGAGGTAAGATGGGTCTTCTTCGCTAGTTCTCTTTCTTCTATATTGCCCTGAGTTCAGTCACAGAAAGCTGTCTGCTTTTACAAATCTTTGTGAACATATATAGAATCAAAGAAAATCTCCCCATTTAAAATCAGTAGTCTTACGTTCATAAGCAAAAATGTGTTTTTTCATGGTGACCTAATCAGTGTTTCCAGGGAATAGACATGACCATCTTTAGCTGTCCATTCTACAAAAACATGTTGGATAAGTGCTAGCTAATATATTAGTGAATTTTGGTGCTGATTTTTTTTTTCTACAGGGGATCTAACTCAGGACCTTCATTTGCCAGGCAGGGACTTCTGCCATTAAGCTGTATCAGTGACCTTACATTGAATTTTAACAATAATAAAATTAGGGGTTGAGGATATAACTCCGTGACACAGTGTCTGCCTGGCAAGTGTGAGCTCGTGAGTTCGATTTCAAGTACGAAAAAAGTAAAAAATATTTAAAAAATGCAAATAATTAAATGAATTGATGAAATTCAACTAGGTTTATAATGTTTCATATCTTTTCTGAATAGCTTTAATTAGCTGATAATTTAGAATTTATCAGAGCTTGAAATGATGATTATATTGATTTGATTATTACACATTGCACACATATATTGTATTACCACAACATACACCTATGTTAAAATATAACAAATACATTGTCTCAATGGTAACTATTATTGATTTTGTAATGTTTTGAAATCCTGTTTCAGTTACATTGGTTTGTTTTGATTGGTTTTATTCTGTTTTATCCTCTTTAAAACAAAATAAAATAAAATAAAGAATAAAAAATTTATTAAGAAAAATTAAATAAAACGTAATTTAATTAAAATATATACAAATTTTCCAAGTAATCAGAGTCACAGGATTTCAGAAATAGCATTTAAGTGTTGTTGTTTATTTTATAAGTATTTTGACAAAACTGACAAGCAAATCAGCTGACAAAAATTATCCAATCCTTGGTAGTAATTTTCTGTCATTAAATGCAAGAAACTAAACATATATTTATATCCAATATTTTATCAATTTCACTTTACTACAAAACACAGTGTTTCTGTGTTAATTGAGATATATTAGAGCTGAAGTTAACATGGATATATCCATTTTGAAAAGTTAGGTCTGTCATATTTTTTCATAAATATAGAGACAATTTCTTGTAATGATAGACCAGAAGCCTTAAATCTATGTCACTCACATTGGGCCACCAATATCTGCCAATGTAAGATGGACTGCCCTTTATTCTGGATGACCACACTAAAAAAGGATATCATGGAGACAAATTTAGTAAGTGTTAGCAACAACCAACTGCATACAGCCTCATGCTGATATTTGGCTGTAGTGATTTAGTTCTTTCAAAAAAAATTATTTTTTCTCTTTGAAGAAGCTGTATCTTCAAATTACAAAATTACTAGGATTCAAAATATTTCCTCATGATGGTATCTTGTTAATTCCATAATGTTTCTACACCAAATGACAACAATAAAAAAGTACTAATTTACTTTTTGGTGGTTTAGGAGATTTCAGGTCCAAAATGGGTATTGATGGGCAAAAATCAAATTGCTTCCAATGCTGCACTCTTCTTGAGGCTTGGAAGGGAGAAATTTACCTACTTCCTTTTTCTAGCTTTTAAAGATAGCTCACATTTGTTGGTTCAAGATCTCAGTCTTTCATCTTGAAAGCTGATGATAGCCAGTGATGTGAATCTTCTGCATATTAAGTCTAGCTGGTGCTAATTCTTCTGTCTCCTTCTTCGACATTGAAGGCTCTTTGGGATAGCATTGGGCAAATAGAAGTAATCAAGAGCTGTCTCCCTATTTTAAAGTCATTTAATTATCAATTTTAATTACATCTGCTACCTAAATTCTGCTTCATCACGTAATCTAATATACTTGCATGTGCTGCGATTTGTATGTGGCCATCATTGAAAGAATATTATTTTGCTTAATACATGATCATTAGATAGAGATTTCATCTTAAAATATCACCCTAAATAATTATCTGCAACAAAAAACCAATATATTCAAAGAAAATCATACCACATAAAATGTGTATCAAAAATCTACAATTCAGTATTTTGTCATTAATCATCACAGAGCAGTATTTCACTTGCTTTGGTTTTTGTTTCTAAGTTAGAGTACATCTCTTTAAACTGTAGTTTAAAATGGTATAGCTTACCAGATTCCTCTCTTTAATTTGAGAAAATAGAAATGTATGTTTTGTTTTATTTATTTTATTTTTTAATTAATTAATCATTATTTGTTGTTGTTCTTGTTTTTGAAACCAGGTCTTGCTTTGCAGTTCAGGCTGGTCTTATACTCACTTTGCAACCCAGGCCATTCTCAAACTTGGAAGGATCCTTTAGTGCTGGGATAACAGACTTGAGTCACAATGCCCTGCTAGACATGTGTCTATTAAAGAACTTTACAAATATACCTCTGAGCAAAAAATGGAAATTGGAGTTTTTTTACATCACATAAAATGATTAAATTTGGGTCAGATTCTTGAGGCTTTTACCCTTCTAATTCCTGGTAAATTTATTTTTGTGAGATTCCTATCATTCAACTTTGAGGCATTAGATGTTACATTAATCCTTAAATATATGCCTAAAGCTATTTTAACTCTTACTCTTTCTGGTAAATCGAAAAAGATTATTTCAGAAAATGGAATGTTTTTTTCCCACTATCTACTACATTAAAAAATTACTATTGCTTTTTAACCCAATGTATATGAGGTGAGATAATCAAGTTTGCAATAACTTTAGAAATAGAAACCCATAAAGTTCAAATCAGAATTTAAATTCTCATATGTATTAAAATATAAAATTGGTCATCTTGCATGAATAAAAGTACAACCCTTATCAAACAACTCCAATTGATGATTTCATAATGTATACATATTTCAAAGCATCAGATTGCAAACATCAAAATATATAATTTTTATTTTAATTGTATTTTGATTATCTTAAACATCTTTTAAAGTGGTAATTATACATATAATTAAAATGTACACACAATTCTGATAAAGCACAATTGTTGCATATAAGTTATTACATATTAAATAATTAGCTATAGACATTGAAACTTTAATAATATCGAAATAGCATAATTTAAATAACAAAAATAGGAACATTTGAATGAGCTTGGTAAAATTATGCTTACGGTTTACTGAAAATGTAAATTTCAGCCTTAAAGTCTCTGCAACGCTAATTAATGTACACACACATGCACACTAAGAGTTTCATAAACTTGCCAGTTGTTCTATGAAAAGAAGAATTCATACAATAAGAGTGGCTTAAAATCCTTGGTAAAATTTTCTAGCAATCCATTGCTTTAATATGATAAACACTTAATTGTGTGAACCTAAAAAAATTGTTTGATTCAGTAAAAAGCCTAGTACTGTAGGCAAAAATAAAATTTTATGAATATTCCAAAGAATAAACAAATAATTTACATGTTTTCCACTTAATGGCCTATACGAGGATATTCATTGCCAGGGGTGTATAGGCTAACTGATTTGCCGTGTTTGTCTACTCTCACAATATGAGCACTCACAGCATCACCAATCTCCAGCTCTCCACATGTCCATCATTGAACAGGTTGCTGGGAAATGCACCATAGTTAGCTACCCTTCTGGGTTGGAGCACACCAGACCCAGTCGTCATATTTGAGCAGTATTTTTCTGCATCATTTTCAAACTCTGTAGACTTGGGCCAATCATTCCACTCTCTTCTGTGATAGCAACTTCACAGAGTCTTAACTAAGTTAAGTTTTACATGAAATGAAAAAAAGCAATATTATTCTTAAAAGTTTACTATGAAGATTTATAGAACATGTGAGGCTATATACACACTGAATACTTTAAAGATTATTATCACTGTTAACGAATGTGTTCTAGAAAAGCACAGCCATTGCTACCTCAGATATGCTCTGTCAAAGACCAGCTCTGCAGAATGAGTATTCTAGCAACATGGAATAATATATAAAAATGTCATATAGATTCAACATTAGCACGCACACTTACACACGCAGCCCAGCTCCTCCAGAAGACCCACTACATAAATGCCTCAGATTAATAATAAATTTTAATACTCAGACATCGGAAAGAATGGAAGATGTAAGAGTATGATTATTCATAAACACCTTGTATCAAACAAAGCATTGTGAATTATTGCTGTAAAATACGTGGAATTTTTTTAGCAAAAGATGTTTGGATCGAACCATTCGTAATCTGCTTTCTAAAATCCACTGAAAGGAAATGGGAAGTATTTTGAGAAGCATTTTTTATGAACAACCTGAAAGAAATATACAATAATGCTTCAAACAGTGCTGAGATTGTAGTCTGTATTTCATGAAGTCGTATAACATTTTGGCTTGAGAGCAAATGACACATTCACACATAAAAGTAATAATGTAATATTTCTGAACTGTTTAGTTTTCAAATTGTGCTTATTTGTTACTTAATTTAAATATTATACTGTGATCACAATACAATATAAAATGAAATAAAGTAAACATAAGGGGTAGCAAGTACACACAAGTCTTTATTTGTATGTTGATAAGAAAGAAAATATATCCCTTTGTTTGAAATCTCATTACGTTGTCCTAGATTATTTTCTTCTCTCAAAAATTTTAATATGATTTGCAAAGTCAGTTTCATTTAAAAAAGGCTGTGAATGTTACTCATTGCTGGAATAAAACCATCCATTACTGGTTTTCTTAATATTTTAAACTATAGAAATATCTATCTTCGTACTTTTTATCATCACTATACATCTTTACTCCTCTTGAAAGATCCAATATTAAGTTCAGATACTTGACTTAGATTTCAAATAATACTGTTCCAATTTTATTTGTGAATTTCAGATAGCAAGTAATGTCAGCTAAAATCGTTAAGCAATTAATCCAAAGAAACTGATTTTATTCTGAATTTGCAAAAGAAACTCTTCATGCTAACGTCATAACAATAGACTTCATGGAGTAAGTGCCAAATGTAACCACTGTTTAATATATTACACCATTGAATTTTAATTAAAATATTTTCATTTAGTTTATTAATACTAATACTACTCTAGTACTCTAGATGTAAAAGCTAAGATGTTGCAACATAAAATATATTTCTTGATAATGCAGGCAGTGAGTGGTCTGCAGCCTCTAGCTTGTCATAAAAAGAGCTGCCAAGTGGTCACCAGTTTCATTCCTGAGTTTGCCTCTTTCTATGATCTCATCTGAAAGAGTAACTGCAAATATTAATAGTCATGTGCTGTAATTATCTTTTAAGCACACAATATGCATCAAGTATTCTATTAGGGACTTTGGGTCTGTTGCATCTTGCAGAATCCCAGTTTTTCTTAGGCTTAGAATCAAGTGAAGATAGGGCAGAGGCAAATTAAGGAAGATCCAAAATTCAGCACGAAGAGAGGAAAGTCAGTTTGAAGAGGGAATAGCTTCTTCAGTTTTGTATAGTGATGGTTCAGAAGTCTTCCAAAATGTACTAACATTTTTCAGCAAAGTTTTTACAGGTAACTATAAATTAAGCAAAAAAATAATAGGAAGGAAAGTCTAGTTCAGCATTAAACATTGTCTGCTGAATACCACATATTCACCAGCCTATACTGGGGGAATATTAGTGCTTTAGCTTGTATTCTGTCATCTTAGACTTACACCAATGCCATGCATGAGACGCTTTCTAAATTCAAACCTGATTTAAGGCTGAGAAATCTAGTTTCTAGGTCCTGAGCTATACAGAAAAGCTTAAAAGTGTGGGGATAATTTTGAGCAAACACAGTATACTTTGGTACAGAAATCAAAGGGCACACATGGGCAGTGCTGGAAATAGAGGGAAGAGCAGTTACATCCCTTAGGGATAGGTGTAAGGGATAGGTGTTTTTTATCATAGGAATTGTAAAATTCTCTTGAAGAATTGTGTTCCAGAAAGTGGTATGATCTGATCCACATTTTTAAAAAAATCAATATACGACAGATTTGAAGAGAAACTGATCTGGGAAAAGGGTAAGATTTGGAAAAAAGAACAGATGGAAAGTAGGAGCATTACTAAAGGCACTGTTTTGGCAATTTAATAGATATGAAGCTAAAATAAAATACCATTCATGGCAATACAAAGAAATAAAATTACTCCAGATTGTATCAAGGAAGAATATGTTGCTGTAAGGGCTGGAGAGTGAATGGAGGAGTCTGTGATAGTCCGGTGTTAAGCCTGTGGGTGGGGTCCTGCGTGCTCTGCTTGGTTGCCATCAAGGTGCAGTTGCTATGTGGACCATGCTTTCCTTACTCCAGATAGAGATGTACCATATATATATATATATATATATATATATATATACACACACACATCACTGTTAAACAGAAGACTTTAATTCTGATATAGTCAAATACAGCCACCCATCCATATCCATGCATTCTCTGCATTATCAGAGTCAGCAAACTTTTGAAAGTATTATTTTTAAAAAATATGTCCTTATTGAACACACAGACATTTTCCTCACCATTATACCCCAAACGATACATCATAAAAACTAGCATCAGGCACGCTGACACATACCTATCATCCCAGCACTCTGGAGGCTGAGGTAGGATGATTGCAGTGAGTTTGAGGCCAGCCGGGACTGCATAATGAGACACTGTCTTGAAACACCAAAAACAAAACAAAGCAAGCACTGCTTAGAATGTCATGCGCTATTAGGTATCAGCAATCTACAGATTTCAAAGTATAAGGGCGGTGCGAGCAGATCAGTTGCAAATACTGTGTCATTTTGTAAAAGAACTTGGCCACGTATCCCATTGATACCAGAGATGATTTTAGAGTAATTGTTTCTCCTTTCTGACTTGAGTATTTGTTGGTTGTTTTTGAAGGCTCAAGTCCTCTATTTTATAAAACAAGATGATATTTTTTCACAAGTGATATCACAGGCATAGCAATACTTTTCACAATGAGATTTTTAATCTCTCTGGTATCAAAAAAAGATATTTGTTTCATTTTTCTTTTCATTAATCACTTTCCCCCACACATTCAATAATTCATACTTGGGCTGGGGATTTAGCTCAGTGACATAAGAGCCTGCCTGGCAAGCATGAGGTCATAAGTTTGATCCTGGTACAAAAAAAAAATGTTCATTATTTCCTTGATTCTGGAGCTAGCTTATCATAAATGAAGTTTTTATAAAGTTATATTTCCAAATCATATCTGTCACTTTTCTGATTAGAACTTTGGAAACTTTTATGTAGTTTAAATTGCAAATTTTTAACATGGAATTTGTTCTTTTATTTATTCCTAAAACATCTATTGAGCTTATACTACATGTCAAACTAAGTCAGATTTAAATGCCACCTCTGCTTTCATATAACTTTTAGTTCAATTATTTGTTCATTGCCACTGAACATGTAATTATAGATTGATAATGGCATAAAAGCATTAAAAGAGGATCCTATCATTTTACCCTAAGATTTCTCCTGAGAGTAGGTTGGAGCTCACTATGGGAATGACATTACACCTGGCAGAACTGGTAAGATGTGGCCAAATGAGGACCAGAAAATACCAGAAATGGGTTTTCAGTAAATGAAACACTACTGTGAAGTCATTGGTGTATATGAAGATCTTGAAATTCTTTAGCATTGAATTAATTCTATGACATAGTTGAGACAAAGAAAATGAGAGGAATTCAATTTAAATGACACACGAGGGGTGAAATTCGAAAGCATTCAAAAAACTTCATCATCTACCCTCTGCCTCAAGTTTAACTTTATTTCCCTTACTTTGCTTAATATTCTTGATATTCTCAAAACATATCCTGCATTTCCGCATGTTCTTTCTTCTTAATAATTGCTATTTCTGTTTATATTTCCCACATACTTCTCATCTCCAGTAAAACCTAATCTTATCTACTTTCATTTAATTCAATTTTTACTTTGGTCCTTAGATTTGGAAAATTATTTGCCATGTAATGGATGTTATAGTTAGGAGGACACATTATTAATCACATCCACTAATAGGAGTTTCCTAAAGTTAGGTTTACTTCATATTCATAATCTACTCAAGACCTATGCTGTGAATAAATACATTTTCTCACCTTTTTAAGATAACTACTGAAAACACGGTTGTATGATGAGGATCATCCTCACCATCACCTTCATCATCCTGTCATTTGCATCCTAGAGTTTACCTGCGATCTCTCAAACTGTTCTCATCCATATGTACCTTCTGGCCTGTTTTTTAAAATCTTCCTTTGGTTGCAGAAAACAAACATGTTGGATTCCCATGTTAGTAAAAAGAATGGAAAAGCATTTGTTCTGACTAAAAGTAGTGAGGGAAAGATCAGACCATAATTGGACAGTCTCCAGTATTTCTTAGCTTTCTCTAATATTTTTATTCAATATTTTATCTAATATTTTATAGCACTATAAGATGAATGTTTAAATATTTTAAAAGTAGATTACAGTGAGAGACACATTGTCACTAAACCCCCTCAGAACCCTCCCTCTTCCTCAGAATACATTTATTCCATTCTTTTGCCACTTTCTGAAGCAGTCCTGGAACTGGTTTTTTTTTTTTTTTTTTTATGTTTTTGGTTACACTGTGTGGTTGACTTAATTTTCTGTATCATCTTAAACTTTTACCTTTCTTTGTCATTTTGACATTGGAGAGGAGCCAGAAGTCTCATCATGCTAGATCTGGTGAAAAACACAGACCAAGATATACCACAATGCTTTTAAGAACTTGCCTTTCTGTTGGGTGGCACCCCGCAGCAGCACAGTGAGTTGATCACATCTCTAAGACACAAGAGGACTTTCAGGACGGCTTC